>PVKS010023601.1:0-32192 GCA_004027875.1 Aplodontia rufa | reverse complement strand
GTATTGCTAATGATGTAGAACATTTTCTCATGTATTTATGGGCTTTCTGGACTTCCTCTGCTGAGAAGTTTCTTTTTAGATCTGCAGTCCATTTATTGATTGGATTATTTGTGGTTTTAGTGTTTAGTTTCTTTAGTTCTTTGTATATTCTGGATATTAGCCCTCTATCCAAGATGTAGCAGACAAAGATTTTCTCCCATTCTGTAGGTTCTCTCTTGACACTCTTGACTAGATCTTTAGCTGTGCAGACGCTTTTTAGTTTGATTGCATCCCATTTATTTATTCTTGACTTTACTGCTTGTGCCATGGGAGTCTCCTTAAGGAAGGAGGAACCGACTCCTATGTCATGTTGTATTGGTCCTACTTCTTTTTCAAGTAAGTTTAAGGTTGCTGGTTTAATATTCAGATCTTTGAACCATTTTGATTTAATTTTTGTGCAGGGAGAGAGGTAAGGATCCAATTTCAGTTGTCTACATATGGCTGTCCGATTTGCCCAACACCATTTGTTGAACAGACTATCCTTCTTCCGCTCTGTGCTTTTGCCCCTTTTATCAAATATCAGAAAGTTAAAGGTATGGAGGTTCATCCCAGAATCTTCTATTCTATTCCATTGTTCTTGATTCTGTTTTGATATCAATACCATGCTATTTTTGTTACTATAGCCCTATAGTATAATTTCAGGTCAGGAATTGAGATACCACCTGCTTCCTCCTTCTTGCTGAGTAATGTTTTGGCTATTCTGGGTCTTCTGTTATTCCATATGAATTTAAGAATTGCTTTTTCTATATCCGTGAAAAATGACATTGATATCTTGATGGGGATTGCATTAAATCTGTATAGGGCTTTGAGTAGAATGGCCATTTTGATTGTATTGATTCTGACTAACCAAAAACATGGAATGTTTTTCCTTCTACTCAAATATATATATTCTGGGCAAGAATATATATATATTGCCCAGTTCAGGCAAAAAATTTTTAAAAAAAAAAAAAAAAAGATGGTAATGAGGGAGAACTTAGAAGTAGTAATTATGGGACACCAGGAGGGCTGTGGGGGTGGAGGAGGGCTGCTGCTGCAAAATGTTACATAATAAAGTTTCGGAAACTAGAGGGCTGATGGGATGTGTAACAGCATTTAAAATCTTGCAACTAAATAAGAGCAATTGGTAAATGAATTCCTCCAGGAACACTGATAAAACTGCTTTCTCATTCAACCACTTGACCTCAAAGATTAAACGTTACATAGTACCAACTAGGACCTGGCAGCCCTCCTGCACAAGGCCTTCCTTATTAGCTTTTTGACAAAGCAACAATATTTAATTTATTTGTCTATTAATTCACTTTTACTTAAAAAGGCCCACACTTTCTCTACCCTGTCACCAATAAGATGGTGAAGTCATTGCTAATAATTAGGTTTCTAGCACAAAATGAACATGTTAAATCAGTCACTTGAGAGCCACTTTGGAACCACTCTGTTAGACAGACTTCAGACTGTGATTTTTTTTCATCCGATATCTTGGCAGTTACCTTTTGCACTATATTTCATTCTTTTCTAAAAATCAGAGAAATACAAATTTCTCTTCCTTCCTAAATTTATTATTCTTGGCTCCATGTGGTGGAACATACTGTGATCCTGGCAATTTGAGAGGCTGAAGCAGGAGGATCACAAATTCAAGGCCAGCCTCAGCAATTTAGCAAGACCATGTACAAAAAATAAAAAAGAAAAATAAAAAGGGTCCAGGATTGGCTCAGTGGTTAAACACCTGTGGGTTCAATCCCTGGTACCAAAAAGTAAACAAATGAACAAACAAATAAATGTCATCATTCTTCCAATGACAGATTCAGAATTTATTTCAGAGCTAAGATTGAATTCTGCATACATCCCCCCTCTTCTTTTTATTTTCCTTAATATTCTCAACATCAACAGTCAACATGAATTGAGAACATTTATGTGTCAGGCATTAAAAGGGATTATATAAGAAATTACAAGTCTTCATTCTCCCACCACACTCCACACTCCTTTTTCAGAAACTTGGATTGTCTCCCCCTTAAATATTCTTTATGGACCTGTGTCCTTTTTTACGGCACCTGTCAGCTTATAATTACATATTTATGTAGCTTTTTAATTAATGCCCACCTGGACTATGATCTCTATGAGGGCAAGCACCTTCTTTCTCTTTTACTTACAAATAGACCCTCAGGCCCTGGCTCCTGGAGGATTACTATAAATACTTGCTGAAACAAAAAGATAAGCAATTATGAAATTTGAAATTTATGGAAGAGTTTTAGAAATTTAAAAAAAACTGGCTTTCTAAAAAAAGATGTGAAATTCTATCTCTAGAGGAGAAGAAATAAGAGTAAATCTAAAAACCCCACACAGAAATGAAAAGCCCTTTGCATTTTATCGCTTGTTTTATCTTAAAATTCCATCATCTAAGACATATTTGTATTCTAGAACATCTCTTTTGAAGGTGTTGTCTCTTCTATGATTTACTGTTCCCTAAAAAGGGAACATGTAATAAATTATTCTCATAATGTACCTAAGTTAAAGATCTTTATTTTTTTGAAGGGAATCACTTTAAGCATCAGATAATCCCTTAGGTTTTCTTCAGTTGCCAGGAAACTCAAAGCTAAATTTAAAGGTAAATTTCAGCGAACAAATTAGATAAGTCTTTAAAAATAACTTCTCAGTTGCTGAGTTTGATTTTAATCTTGTATTTTAATTTTAACTCTCCCGTTAATGTGGGTCTCACTGTAAACTGCCTCCTGTGTCTTTGGAAGTGGAAGAGAAAGCACATAATATAAAGAAAAAAGCAAAAAGCTACCATCATGGGGCTGGAGCGGTGGCTCAGCAGTTACAGCCCCTGCCTGGCATGTGTGAGTACGCGAGTTCAAACCCCAGCACCACGCACACAACTGAGCGTCTGAGCAACCAAATCAACCTGAGAAACTAAATAAAAATTGATTCTCTCTGTCCCTATCTCTCACTGTTCCTCTCTCTCTAAAAAAAAAAAAAAGCTACCATCAAGGACTAGTTCCAAACATTGCAGAGAGACAGAGCGAATCAATTTTATTTAGTTTCTCACGTGACCTTCGCTGTTCCGACACCACACTTTGTTGTGTACGTGGTGCTGGGGTTTGAACTCGTCTACTCGCGCATGCCAGCCAGGCACTGTAACCACTGAGCCACTGCTTCCAGCCTGTAGATAATCATTATGCTAATTCATTCCTGTGATGATAACCAGCACCTACAGAAGAGAAAAAGTTCTAAAACACAAAGTGCCTCTCCTAGGTTTCCTTCCTGGATGCTCGCACCAGATGGAATTAATAATCACTGAGTCAGCTTTCAATCTGTAGATGTTTTATCTCAGACAATGTAAGCCATTTGGACTCAAAGAATAACTATAGGAATGTTTTCTGTGTGTTCCACCAAAATGTAACGTAATTTTCCAAATTCCATTCAACCATATTAAGTTTATTGAATTAGGTGGAATATCATTAATAATTGATAAATGATATTACATACATGACATACATATTTGGGTTTTTCTTCCAAAGACATATCAGCAGTTATTGAGATTCTACCAAATTTAATAAATTTTAAATATTTAATAAGAAGTTTTGTTTACTAATCTGCCTTGCCTTGCCAAGTCAAGACTTGAAATCCATTTGAAATTCAAAATCATAATCTATGTGACTCATCAACACTCTGAAATTATTTTTAAAATCCTTTCATTGCTGCTGTTCATTAAAATCGTTCTCATTAAAGGCCTGAAAACATGCATTGGAAGGCATTTCACTTGTTTTCTTTGACTTTTAAGACCAAGCTCTTCCGTTTTATTTCTTTCATCCTGGGGATCCCTATCCATTGTCTTCTTGACTTCCCTTTCTCACCGGGCTTCGTTGAGGGCCACTCCTCCCACGAGAGGCTCACTTGTGATTTCTGTGCCATAGATTTCTGCACGGGTCCTTAGTTACCTTCCAGGCCTGCTCTTTCCTACCACTGACACAAGTGCGGCTTGGGCTCAATTCTTGGCTTCTGGACCTCTTCTCCATCTCCTTCTATCTTCTCCTTCTTACCCTGTTCTCCATCTTTCTCACTTTCTTGTGTACTCTCCAATCTCTTCTTTCCCACCTCCCAGTATACAAGTTCATTCATTCTGTGCTTTACATATAATCCACTGTCTTCCATAAATTTATCAATTCTTGCAATGCCAGAATGCTTCTTCCCAGTTGTCTCCTTACGAGCCCTATTCAAATGTGTCATAGACACCTTGAACTTGCCATTGTTCAAAACTAAACACTTCAGCTTGGGAGGCTGAGGCAGGAGGATCGCAAACTGAAAGCCAGCCTCAGCAACTTAGCGAGGCCCTAAGCAACTTAATGAGACCCTCTCTGAAAATAAAAATATAAAAAAGGGCTGGGGGTGTGGCTTAGTGCTCCTGGGTTCAATCCCTGGTACAAACAAATAAATAGACTCTTGATATTTCCTTCCTTCCTAATTTGTTTCTTCCTCAATTTCCCCTATTTTAGTACATGAAACTCCCATCTACTTATTTGTTATAGCCAGAAATCTACAAAGCATTCCTCCCTCCTTTTCTCCCAGCATCAGTGCAATTCATCAGTACATCCTATTGACTTTACCTTGAAAATATAACATTTTTAAAAATTCCTTTCTCATTATGCATAGGACCTACACCTCAGAATAAGCTACTCTCATGTTTATTGTTTTTGTCCTGCTGGGGATCGAACCCAGGGCCTCACTCATGCTAGGCAAGCCATCTACCCCTGAGGTACATCCCCAGCCCTTTTTGTTTTATCCTTTGAGTCAGGATATTGCTAAGGTGCCAAGTCTGCCCTTGGAGTTGCAATGCTCCAGCCTCAGCTTCCTGAGTAGTGGGGATCAGAGGTAAGGGATGCTCCACCAGCACTACTGACATCTCTTGCCTGGCTTTGAGAGTCTCTTTGCTCATCTCTCCCCTTCTACTCTTTCCTGCTCTTCCGATAAGAAATTCACAGCTTTCGCATAGCAGGAGACTCTCCTAAGGAAAGGGCCAGGGGCCAGGGAAGTCCTTGCCTATAGAGCCCGCCCAGAGCCACACACACATGGATGAGTGGCAGACGAGACCTCAGAAGCCAGGTTCCGGCTCTTGTGGCCATCAAAATCTTTTATTCTTTTAGATACTACTGTTGCTTTTTGTTATCGTTACTGTTGTTTCTTACTTTTCATCTTGAATTTCTTTTCTCTTTCTTTTTTTAATACAAAGCACTTTCTTTTGTGAGGAATTGAAGTATTTGAACTCTCTTAAGAACAGCTGAAGTTAATAAACTTCAGTTTAAATTATTTGATCCCACCTACCTTAGACCAAAAAATAAATGAATAAAAAATAAATAATACAAACAAATCCTGGGGACCCATAAAGCTCCCAGAACTCCCAAAACTCCATCATAGGAAATGGCCGAATTCTTTCTCTGAAAAAGATATATCTCAATGTTGAGTATTTTCAGACTGAGAGTCTCTGTCTTTTAAGTGGTTTACTCACCCAGACTATAGCAACGGTTCCGGGGACTGTATTTTTCATGGGTTTTACTGTACGTCAGCCAACCACTTTCCACAGTTTTCAAAGTCTCACAAGCACATTTTGCATTACCCTCTATGAATCGGCTTTCAGCTCCTTGGCCTCCTGTTTTTCTACCTAAAATCCCCTCACCCTCACCATACACTTAGATAAAGTCTATAGTTTTCCAGAGCCAGCCATAGTTCCCTGTGATCTCTGATGCTTCCCCAGCTTCCATGAATCGTGCTGATCACTTTCTTTAAATGCCTCTTCAACTCTCAGTGAGCACTGATTTATAGGAATAACTACCCTTTATTGATTGATTATGATATACTAGCATGAGTAGCATACCCAGAGCACTTAATTTACAAAATCTTCAATGATTGTGTCTCCCTTGTGACAACTCAGGAACACGGGTGTCCTTAGCCTTGCTCTCCCAAGGACGTTGAACACCAGAAAGCTTGAATAACTTCCCCAAGTCAAGCTGATCATAAGACCCAGGCTGAATGAGGACACTGGAGATTCTTTTCCCATGACATCACTCCACTTCTCTGTCAGCCATTGTGGTTTTCCACTGGCTGTCCTATGCTGACCAGATCACCTTAGAAACTTGAGAGTTTCTCCTCCTGCTCACACTGTCAACCTTCAGTCTGTCATTAGGATTCCCTTAGCTGGTCTGCACTGCCATTTCCCTGGCTCGGCCCATCTTGATCCTTCCTAGAGAAGAAACACTACATCCTAACTGACCTCCTGCTGAGTCTTGCGCCAAGGAACCCTGAGCTGCAGTCCAGAAGGGGTTTCTAAAACACAGGTCAGAGCTTAATATATTTCCATGAGTGCCAGGAACGGTGATGCACTACTGTAATCCCAGCTACTTAAGAGGCTGAGGCAGGAGGATTACAAGTTTGAGGCTAGCCTCGAGAACCTAGCAAGACCCTTTAAAAGGTCCTTTCTCTAAGTAAAAAGTAAAAAAGGGATGGGGATATAGTTTAGTGGCGAGCACTTAGCTAGCAAGTACAAGGTCCTGGGTTCAATCCCCAGCACCAACAAAAAGAAATTCAATAGTTCATCTTGGTTCTCGACATCCTATTTCTTTAGCACTAGAAAGCTTCCTAAGACGCACCCTTGTCTAACTCACTTCCCTTATGCCTTTTATTCCTCTCCATCCTCTCACTAACTCCAACATTCTACATGTTGAATAGCTTATTCTTCCCCACCCACCCAAGGGCTCTTAACCCAAGGATCCGTTGAGGACCAGGGATTGACTATAGAATTCAGACCTCACGTGGAAAAATATGTTTTTGTTTTCATTAACCTATCACTGAAATCTACTGCCTCCTCCAATTACAAATATAGCCAATAAACCACAGTACAGTTATCAGGACCTGCAATTTTGTCAATAACAGAAATCTTAAGTACTTTCTTGTCACATGATAGCTGTTGAAAATGTCACAATATATCATTATATTCATGATTGCTCAGAAGTTCACAGTAGTTATTAGTCCTCTAGATCATGTTATCTAAAAATCAGTAAAAAAAAATTTTTTTATAGCACTTGGAAGTCCTTTTTTTTTATTTTTAAAATATTTTAAAATATTTTATTCTGTTCGTTTGCATTACTGAAGATTGAACCCAGGGCTTTACACATGCTAGGCAAGTGCTGTACCACTGAGCTGCAGTGATACAGGGTCCTGAAAAGTTGCCCAGATGGGCCTGGAAGTTGCAATTCTCCTGCCTCAGTTTTCCTAGCAGCTGGAATTGAAGGTGTGTGCCACCATGCCCAGTGTACTAAGAGGCTTCTAAAAAAAAGTTTTACTAGCTGTAATTTGATATCGTTGATGGCCTTTGTAATCCTATTTCACTTTATTCATTAAAAATTCTAAGAGAGGACTCATAGGCTTCACCAGACTGTCAGAAGGCTCAAGTCAAGTGGCCTTTCCTTAACCATGTTCTTCTCACCTCGAGCTGCACACCCCGGACCTAGCCAACACCCATTCCTCTCTCAGGGCTTAGTTTAAAGGTGTTCCCTTGAATATCCTGTTCTCTGGCCCTCCAAGACCTGGAGTCCCTGCTATCTCTTTAGCAGTGACCTTTCCCTACTCTGGCACAGATTTCACTGTGGTACAGTGACCTTTTACTCTGTTGACTCTAGCACAGACACAAGGTCCTCAAGGCCAGCCCTGTGGCCACATCCCTGTGATGGCCCCAGCGCTCCACACACAGTGAGTGCTCAGGAATTCTCTGTTCGGTGTTGGCTCATGTCAGCCCATTGTGACATTGTGACACATCCTGAACCAATCATTCATTCATACAAACATTTATTGAGAGTCTAGTATGTCTCAGGGACTTTGCTGTGCACTGGAAATGGAACAGAGAATAATAAAGATGGAAGCATCTGCCCCGGACACTTACATTCTCCAGAAGACTAAAAGCAAAATGTTCTGGTGAGAAAAGAACAAGTGCAGTATGATTCCACTCCCAGGAGGTCCAGTAGTTCAATTCACACAGAGAAAGGTAGAATTGTTCCCCAGGGCCTGGTGATGGCGGCTGGGGAAGTGAGGTTGAAGACTGCTATTGGATGGGTGTGGACTTCAGTTTGGGAAGGTTAAAAAAAAAGCATTCTGGAGATATTCTGGAGATGGGTGATGGTGATGCTGAATGCATTTAATGTTACTGAAATCACACTTAACAAAGATTAAAATAGAAAATTTTGTGTTATAGATATTTCACCATCATAATAAAAAAAAAGTTAAAGTGCTATACATTGAATGGAGAATGTGCTAGAGATAAATGAGGATGGGAAGGGGAGGCAGGGAGGATTGGGGAAGGAGAGGCCAGGACAGGCTTCACTGCTGCAGGGTGTCTCCATTGTGGTTTTTGCTCAGGATTTGAGCTACTTGCAAAACCAGGTGATCTGATGATTCAGCAGCACCTGAATCTTCCCTTGGTCAGTGCACATGAGGAGAAGTTTTTCTACTGTGTAGCCCAATTCCTCAGAACAGGGTGCTCTCCTTCCCCAGCTCCTCCTGGGCACACAGGCGTGAGATCCCCAGGTGAAATAATGGGGTCACAAATTGTTCCCTCAGGCCTGTCGCTCACCTTCCACATCCACATTGTAGTTTAAGCATTTTTCTGTCATGCATCATGAAGGAATTATGAAGCTCTTTGAGGAGGTAAGAATGAGTAGTTTTTGAAAATCAGATAATTATATCTGATTTATATCTTCCACATCTCTCTAAATCATTTTAATTGCCATGCCTCCTCGAGTCTGGCTTTATAATATTTACAATTTTTTCACTCATAAGAGATAATCTATGTAGATTCCAACTCTAATTGTCATCTTGTACAAGTGGTCTGGCTTCTGTTCTTTTTGACATTTAAGTAGAAGACTTTTTCTCAGTACTGGGGATTGAACCCAGGGCCATTTACCACTGAGCTACATCCCCAGCCCTTTCTAAATCTCATTAAATTGCCCAAGCTGGCCTCAAACACAATATTCCTACCTCAGCCTCTCGGGTCGCTAGGATTACAGCTCTGTGTCACCACACCTGGCTTAAATAGAAGGTTTTATTTAAGTAAATATTACTATATCTTGAGATTTAAAGGTTTAATATCAACGTTAAATTGCAGAACACCAAAACAACTGCTTCTAAAGTGAAATTCATATCCATTCAAGGTCATTTTGGCCTTACACTGTCAATGACGCAGTGTGGTTGTTTTGCTATGTTTTGTTTTCTAGTAGTTGACCAAATAAATAATCACACATCTTCTAATCCCCTTGTTTGCCTATGACCTAAAGTTTTCACCATTTACGGACCCTGTGACCAGCAAAATCCCCATGGAATATTAAGTCTAATACCTTTTGCAATGGTATCTTTGTTGCAATGATTTGGGATATTTTTTAATTAAAAAAAAGTGGTGGGGGGGGGCTGGAGCAGTGGCTCAACAGTGATGGCGCTTGCCTGGTATGCGCGAGTACGTGAGTTCAAATCCCAGCACCACGGACACACCAATGTGTTGGAGCAACGAAAGCTACATGAAAAACTAAATAAAATTGATTCTCTCTCTCACTCTTTCTCTTTCTCTCTCTCTCTCACTGTCCCTCTCTCTTTTAAAAAAATGGTATTAGAAATTGAATGCAGAGATGCTTTATATCCAAGCTGTGTCCCCAGCTCTACTTATCTTTTCTTTTGAAGCAGGGTTTTTCTAAATTGCTGAGGGTCCTGCTAAGTTGCCCAGGCTGGCCTTGAATATGCAATCCTCTTGCCTCAGCCTACAGAGTTGCTGGGATTGCAGGTGCACACTACCATGCCCAGCAAGAATTTTTTAAGTGCCGAAGTCTTTTACAATGCAATAGGAAAATGTGTGCAACTTATTAGAAACTGTCAAATGATGAGCCATCTTACATATCTGGATCCTAAGTATAGATTGCCAGAGCTTAATTCTTCCAAAATGAAAAATATTCTCTCCCTCTTCTCAACTTCTTCTGAGGTGCTTGATCCCCATTGGAGCAGTGCTCAGAAGTGGGGCTTTGGGGGAAGTGATTGGACCAAGGAGGCTCTGACCTCATTGGTGGATTAATCCACAGATGGATTCACAACTTAAAGGACTGCTGGGAACCGGTGGAAACTTCAGGAGGTGGGGCCTCATTGGAGGAAGTAGATCTCTGGAGGCATGCCCTAAGAAGTCATATTTTGGTTATAAAGCACCTTCTGAGTTATGCATCTTCTCACCTTCGTCTGAGGTGTCTAGAGAAGAACATGGAGTTTAAGAGAAAACACACAGAAACAAGCAGGTTATCCAATTTTGAAAGTGAAACATGACATAAAGAATCACATCCCATGACCATGATGATGTCATTTAATTTCTAGTCTTGTCTTTTTAAATTAAATTAAGCTGGAACCCTTTGGTACTCGGATCATTATCAAGATGCGTTAGTAGTACTTCTAACATTCTTTGAAAAACAGAATGCATGACTAAATGTGACCCATTTAAATGTTTTAAGGTCAGTTATACCTAGTATCAAAAAATTCTTAGAGCCATACCTTAACAGTTCAAAGGCATTTTGAATTTTGAAAAATTGTGTCCTCCCACTTCTCTGTATCTGTTTAATTTAATGTTTGTAAAGGAATTTCTTCTTCTAAAACTATCCCAGGCTCATTTTTCTTGATGAAATTCATTTGTTCAGAATAATGATCTCTTTAATGTTTCACTTAAAGCAACTTCTCTACGTCTACCATCCTCATCTGTAAAATGAGTCTCACTTTCCTTGTCAACAGAAGTTCATGTCACTAAGAATGTACAGTTTCTGAGAAATGATTTGCTCTCTAGCTGTAATATGTACCTGGAGTTTACACCTCCCATCCTCCCACCTGAGTAATTCTCATCCGGGTTCCTAGCAGGGCTCTCCATTGCCCATCTCTCTTCTCTCCAAACCATCCCACACATGGCTGGGCTGCAGGTCGGTCTTCAACATATGAGGGATAGATGTGGAGCGAGTTTGCTCACCGAACTCATTACAGTCCCTTATCTGGTGTCCAAGGCCCTCAGCAACAGACCCTCAGTGGGCCTTCTCATCTTCTTCCCTACATGTCCCTGCAGTTGCTCATTAATTCATTCAAATATTTATAGAGGATTAGGTGCTGAGCATTTGCCAGGTGCTAGAAACAATGATAAGCCAAACCAGGCAAGTTTGAGGCACGATGCTTCCCATGGGAAGCTGCAAGCGGGATGTGAGAGATTTGAGAGCTGACACACAGACCTGTGTGGCTCAAGCAGGGAGCCCCAAAAGTAAGGGAGAAAAAACTAAGTGGGGTCAGACCTCACAGGCTTCCTTAAGGAACGCTGCCTCTGTGGGAAGCACCATGAGAAGGTCCACTGATGGAGCAGAGAGTGAGCAATGCTGGCTGCTTCTCCCCCAGGTTGCTGCCTCAGTCCTGCAGCCTGAGCTGTACCGAATTCCCTCCATCTCTGCCTGCTCATCGCATAACCATTACTTGTTTCCTTTCTTCCTTTCCTTCTTCCTTCCTCCTTCCTTCCTTTTCCTCCTCCTCCTTCTCCTCCTGTCTTTCTTTCTCTTTCTCTCTCTTTCTTTCTTTTCGATACCAGGGATTGAACCCAGGGGCACTTAACCACAGAGCCACATCCTTAGCCCCTTTTATTTTTGTTTTGAGACAGGACCTTGCTAAGTTACTGAGGCAGGCCTTGAACTTGTGATCTCCTGTCTCGGCCTGTCAAGTTGCTGAATTCCAGGCGTGCACCATCATGCCCGCCACATAAGCATCGGTTAAAACACCAGTTGTGAATCCCATCTCTTTTGTGCACAATGTCCTCCTATGCCTAAGCCAAGTAGAGCTTGTATTAGAGTTATGTATGATTTATCTTTTCCACATGCTGTAAGGTTTAGCATGGCAGCCACTAGCTACCTGAACTGTAGCCAGTCAGGACTGCGATTGTCCTGTATGCATAAAACGCAGACCATGGTTTAAAGGTTCAGTATATACAAAATGAATAATAATTACGTCATTAATAATTTTATCTATTTGAACTGTCAATCTTGAGATATTTTGGGTTCAATGAAATTAATTTCATCTTCCATTTTACTTTATTAATGCAGCCGCTAGAATATTTTAAATGATGTCTCTCATTCCGTTTCTTTTGGACAGCACTCTACCAGACGATATGTTCCTTTTCCTTTTGCTTTATCCCCTCCCCCACCACCCTTTAGTCCTGGAGATTGTGCCCAGGGACCCTTTACCACGGAACTACATTCCCAGTTCTTTTTTATTTTTAATTAGGAGACAGGGTCTTGCTAAGTTGCTAAGGCTGGCCTCAAATCTTCAAACCTCTTGTCTCAGTCTCTTGAGTTGCTGAGATTACAAGCATGTGCCACCATGTCCAGCCCACATACTCCTTGAGTAGTGAAATCTTATTTAATTATTCCTTTATTTATTCCTCCCCCCCAGGGACCACTTGATTGTCCATAGTGAAAAAATAGTACTATTTAAATTCATTGGTATTTTCTGAAGTTTGAAAAAAAAAAACTTCACAATTTCAATACATTACTTACTTTCTCTAAAATGTGTAGCTGAAACCACAGTGAAAATAATAGGTGGGGGAGAAGGACAGTTTTCTCCCCATGTCCTAAGAAGGCTCAGCATGTGCAAGGTGTGGTGTGATTTTGACAAACAGGGCAAGCCACAGCTGCTGACTCAGGCAGGTTTCTCTGTTTCCAAAACAAGGACTTATATTGCAGTTTATGCAAGCACTCAGGACAAGAGGATTCGTGTGGCTCTCACAGTACCTGTGGAAAAAACCTGAGGGGAAGGTTTAAAATAAACTGACAGCCCAAGAGCCTTTGTAGTTACTAGTCACTATGTGTGTTCTGACGTTTGTTGCTCTAACGGAACTCACACTGATCACCATGAGCGGGTTTTTGCAGGTGGTGCAGTATGATGTGGTTTCCTGCTGATGGACATTTCCTAGTGCTTCCTTGGTCTGCTTTAATGATGAGACAGTTAGAAACAAAATTTTTAAAAATTCTGAGGTGCTGTCAGAAAATCATATATGTGCCCAGAAGTGAGTGATCAAGACACACTTCACTTCTGCAGAAGGGTGTACTCACCAAGGGGATCTGATGAGCAAGCACACTTGGACGGGCAATCGGCCTGCTTATATCTCCAACCTGACACAATCCTACCCTTCATTCTGATTGGAGGAGTTCAGGGATACGATCTGTGCGATTGGCTAATATAAAATTGGGGTGAGTGCAAAAAAGAGCTACAGGGGAATGGGATATCTGATAAGGGGTTTAAAAACTGATTGTGTCTGACCACATGGTTCCCGACTTAAGATGGCTTCCTTTTAAATGAGAACCTTAAGTTAAGACTACATTCTGAAAATGGACCATCAGACTTCCTATTTCTCACAAGACTAAAGACCAGGGAAAATTATTAAGAGTATAGAAAACATAACACAAGGGAACAAAATTATTAGGATGCCAAGCATTTGTGGCCTGGGAAAAAAGTTATGTAGGACATCCCAATACCACATCTGTAGTTTTATGGGCTTTTTTTGTTATGGCTGGCTTCTCATTTAACAAGACTCCTTACGGTTCATTGAAGCTTCCCCCATGGTGACTGTTGAGACACATTCTCCTTCTTGTGTAAGAGATCTTTCAATATAAACAGACATAATTCTCATCACAGAATGGCTGGGGACACCTCTCTGCCACACCCATTATCATCTGCCCACCTCGTCGCTCCATCACACCCTCATCAGCACAGAACAGCTAAGTCATCATTGGGGACAGACAGTCACAGCTTAAGGAAGTAGGAGCAGCCCTGGAGGCTCAGCAATTGTAGTACACTGCTTTCTCTCCATGTCCGCCTGCTCAACTGGTGAGCATTATATAAAACACCAATTTCCTCCAGTACCACCTCGAAATTAAATAAAAACATACAACTCCAATTTCAAATGCTACCTCTTTCATGGAAAATATCTTCCTCTTCCTAAACCAAATTAAGCTTGTATTGGAGTAATTTATGTCATTATTTCCTCTACATACTAAACCTATCAGGTCCAATATGGTAGCTATTAGCTACATGTGGCTATTGAAAAGTTAAAGAACACATAAACACCTCCACATACACACACACACACACACACACACACACCTGTAGTTTCTGGGCAGAGTCAGAGGGGAAACTGAAATTAAGGGACATGATTTGTCTGCTACCCTTAAACTGACCTCATTGGTACTGACAGGCTCCAGAGGTCTGGGACACATTTGAATGAGCTAATCAGATTAGCAAATAGTCAGGTTAGAAAACACTGACACTGAGCCTTGATGGAAAGGAAGAAAATGGACTCGATTGTGGGAAAAGAAGGGTTATCAGGACTGTAAAAATCCCTACTGGATTTGGGGGTGGAGAAAGCATTGAGGGGGGAGGCAGGAGCTATGGCAAGCGGCATTTAGTGGTTCTCCGAGTGTGGTGCCCCCACCAGCAGCATCAGCTCCATCTGGGAATTTGACCGCAAGGCAAACTCCGTAGGTCCTCCCCTCCAGCCACCAATGCCACTTCTGAATCAGAGACTCAGGATGGGGTCTTGCAACCTGTGTTTTAGCAAACTTTCCATATGATTCTGTTGAGGGCTGGGGAGGGGGTAGTTGCTTGGTTGATTTTTTCTTTGGTTTGGTTTTTAATTTTTGTTGTTGTTGTTTAATAAGCACTAGATCACAAGGGAAGTCCTGAGTTTGAGAGCTACAGGCCTAGTGGAAACTGAGAAGACTAGGAGTATCCTATGGGATAAGAGAGAGTCCTGTCAGGGGTCCAGCCCTGGGGACCAGGGCGATAGTTGTCCCTCCACACCCCATTGATGTAATGCCTCTCCCTTTGACCTTGTGCACAGTGGGGGTGTCCATCAGCCTTGAACATATGAATGTGGGGAGCCTGGGGCCAACTGCCCAGCGTCCTTGTGGGATTTCCTGAACCAACAGACCCAAGCGCAAGCTGGCTTCCAAATCCCTCCCTTTAAGGTTGGATGCTGTTCAGAGGCAGGGTTGGGGTGGCAAATTGAGTCCCTAGCAGTGGGGAAGAGTCAGTGGCCTGATTGGGGCCTCCATAGCCACTTAAGGTTGATGTCAGGCAGCCTCAGGTACATTTGCTAACATCTACACTGGTGTCCAGGACAAATCAGCCACTCAAATTTTATCTTAGGGCAACCTAGGAAACTCAGTTGAAATTAGCCTCTAACCTGCTGAGAAGAGATATCATGATCATTGTTTCTTTTTCTTAGAAAACTCCTAGACCTTAAGAGGAACTCAGGAAATTCTATGAAAGTCGATATTGATGTAGTAGAGAGAACAGTTAATTTTTTTCTGCTTGCCCATTTATGTGCTGTAACTTGAATTGTTCATTTAATTGCCATTCTAAAATATTACTTCTTTAGCTATTAATTCCATGTGATATTCTGAAATAAGGTTAGAAAGCCCAGGTTAACTAGAAAGTTAATATCTGTTGAACTTGAACTTTATAATAGCTTCAAATTCCAAATGAATGAATTTGTTCTTTTAGTCAAGAGCTACAATATTTTTTTTCATAACCTGACAGCTCTGGAAATTTTAAATATGTTTGTTAAAAATTTCTCTGTTTCCAAAAAAAAAAAAAATGGGAAATGACAGATATCTAAGAACACTTGTAGAGACTTTAAGAGCCCCAGAATACAGTGAAAATATATTCAATTCCAAGATTTATTATTTCTCTTCAGATTGACATCAAATAGTGCCCTTTTAGAAATTCATCTTTGAAATTTTTCAGTCTACATTAATTCAATAGAATTAATATAATTACATATAAT
This sequence comes from Aplodontia rufa, assembly GCA_004027875.1. Classification (NCBI taxonomy): domain Eukaryota; kingdom Metazoa; phylum Chordata; class Mammalia; order Rodentia; family Aplodontiidae; genus Aplodontia; species Aplodontia rufa. Next base: position 16,279 of record PVKS010023601.1, on the reverse strand, counting down.
TTAATGAAATAAAAGAAAGCAGGCATAAGACTATGTTAACCAGTACCAGAACACACACCGTGTCCTTCAGGGTGACTAGACATGAGGAGTTGAAACATGCCTAATTTCTACCTCGGAACTAATGATTAGAGTTAAAAGATGTCCTGTTCCAAATCAGGAAATCCATTACATTCACCACCAGTGGCAAGTGATTATTATTATATTGTAATTACACTTTATATTGGCTCCATATTTCAGCTAGAGTTGCTGAAGAGTAGGAAAAAAATAATTATAGCAAGCAATCCCATCAAGTGTCCATTGTGGAGAGAAAAACTCACATGAAAACCTTCCATGTGAGCATGCTGGCCTGCAGGGTGACACTCTTAAAATATGCATTTCTTGCCAGGAGTGCATAAAGCCCTGAGTTTGATCCCTAGCACTGCAGGTAGGTGTGTGTGTGTGTGTGTGATTTCTAAATCACCTGAGCTTTGAACTTACTTTTACAAGATTTCATAAGATTCACTCAATAGTTTTTGGAGACACAGAAAGTATTGCTAGCCATTACAACATAATAATACCCATTTATGCATTTCAAAGACAAGCTTTTAAAAAAATCCAATTCTCCAACCTTTGATTATCTAGCATAGGATTTGTTTTTCTGGCTCTAGTTCCATAGGGAAAAAAATTGTGGAAATTGGACCTGACTAAAAGCATTTGACTAATAGTTGCTGCTCAGTTGGTAAGAAAACACTGACTGTAAGTTTATAAACTTGCTAACCTTATCAAAGTCCTGATCTGTGACAGATCAGTTGAAGGGGTTCAGAAGAGCATCATCTTTACCTTCTACAAAATGAGTACCAGATGAGCAGCTGGGTTGTCTATGCATCTGGAGCTTCCAGCTTCATGCACGGGTCCACAGACCTTACTTTTATATTATATTTTATATTTAGATGAGCCACAGCAAAGTTCTTGGAAAAAAGGTTATATGAGCAAATAAAATTCCAAAGAGTTATCAAAGAGCTATAAGGAAAGGACTTATTTAATGCCGCGGAACCAAAAATACATGATTTCGACACATCAGAGAGTGAAGGATTGGTTGGACTTTCTCTTTGATGAGGCCTCTGTAGGGCAGCTGTCTTTTTCGAAAGAGAAGCCCATTTAACTTGGTATATAGGAAGTCTAAATGTGACTTCCGGTTCCCTCCATTCATTGAATCATCTTTCACAGCATCCCTCTGCAAATCCAGGAAAACTGCGATCATGGTCTGTCTGAGTTTTTAATCTCTGCCTTTCTTATTGAGCTCTGTGGCAGTTGGGGTTCTCCAGAGAGACAGAATTACAGGGAGGTAGACATGAAGACAATGAACTGTGAGTGTGGGGACTGCAGATCTAAATCCACAGGGGAGACCAGAAGACTGACCATGGTCCTGAAGAAGTTCTTTCTCAAGGAAACTTCAATTTTGCTTTCTTTCAACTGATTGAATAAGACCTATCCAGATTATTAAAGAGAAACTCTTTTACAGTCAACCATTGGAGATAGTAAACACATCTACAACATAATTTCACAGCAACACATCGCTTAAGATTGAACTTAACTGGGTACTATTGCCTAGTAAAGTTGGTGCATACACTGCCCATCGCAGTCTTCTCCATTCCATCTGTTCCTATTTGGATGTTCCCTAGTTTGTCAATACCCCCCATTAAAACCAGAAGAATGTGAATAGAACTAGGACTCCAGATCCAATTTAGCAGTGTAGAGGGCAGTGTGTCACCTCCCCTTTTTCATCCTCAATACCTCTGCTGATAAAACTTAATCCAAGTGGTCCAGAAAATGGATCAGACATCTCCTGTGAAGCTTAGAGTGAACTACAATCTCTAAAACTTTTCTTTAGTCTCATTCCACAATTAGGAGGAAGAGTATTGAGTTCATCTGCAATGGCTCAAATGTAAACAGTAAATGTAGTTAAACTTTATTAGTATATGAGCAACTTTTCTTAGTACAAGTTATACTTGGATCATAACATATCAGAATTATATAAGGTAATAAAGATTTGACTTCCCTACCCCACACTTGCTAAATGCCTGTGACTTTCTCTGGAGTAATCCAGTGACTAAAAACTTCCTGTCTCTTCTGATAGCTTCATCTTTAGAAAACTAACTAATAATTATAAGATTAATTATCCCTCATATATGTATATTCATTTTACATACGTGCCTTCTGTTACTACCATCCACTTGTCTTCCAGTCCTTACCACCTGTTATATAGATATGCTCATTTCCTCTTTCATGAGTGAGAAAACAGACTTTGAGGTTCAGTTAATTGCTCAGGTCGCACATTTAATAAGTGACAGAAACAACATTTGAAATCAGACCTTCCAATAGGACCAAGATATTGAGATTAACACCAAAATGGACAAAACTTGAATTATTGAAAAGGTAGGTAGATGAGAAGGTTGAAACAAGGACTTAAAATGTGGTTATGATGTAGATTCGAGGAACCTGGCAGAGAAAATGAAGAGTGTGAAATTTCCCAAGATTTGATCTGCTACTTCAATCAGACCCCGTGGGGTGATGGGCACCCACTTGGCAATTAATATTGAATTTGATCTATGCAAGATACTGAGACTAAGGTTATAAGCAACACAAAGAACAGTTGAGGTTCTTCAGAGAAAAAGGATTTTTTAGGAAATAGATGTGAAGAGATTTATTTTGATGATTTGGCTCTTTGATTGTAGGGGTGGAAAGTCTAACGTCTGTAGAGAATCCTGAAGACGGATTCCCAGAGGGAAATCTGTGAAGCATTTACAATCCAATAAAAGACACGAATCGAGAAGTTAAAGGACCAGAGGACATCTGTCTAAACCCTTCCTTATCTATCTATCAAAGGCTTAGGAATTCCTGTGTGTCCCCACGGCATCTGTGAGTGAGAATAGGCTATAGAATAGTAATAGAAAGTATGCCCTACAGGGTCCACCCACCTTTCTCCAGAGAAAGGCCCCTTGTCAGATCCAGTGGGACAGGAAGACGTTCAATCCAAGAGAGAAAACTGTTGAAAAGATGGAGTCACGTGCCCCTACCCTGGTCACGAAAGTGTGTTCCTCCAAACAGTCTCATGCTGGTCCTCATGTGGTAAGTCACTGTGGCCAGGCCTGTGACTTTCCAGAAGGTGGTGAGTGAAAATATCAAAACCTGATATAATCAGAGAAGCAAAGCTAATGCCAAGGGACAAGATGGTGAAAAGCAACTGGAGATGAAACTGTGAGTGAATTACTGGCAACTGTCCAAGTCAAACAAATGTCAAAGTCAAATAAATGTTCTGGAAATCATGGGTCCAAGGGCATGCTAGAAATCTTCCTGCAGTGACATGAAGGTCTAATACATCCTCTTAGAAAAAGGAACAAGTGACAGTAGTGACAAAGAAATTAATTTTGCAAACTAAAAGCTCCAAGGTATAAATGATGTTCTATTTTACATATATGAGTTATTTTCTCTTAACTCTGCTATTGTGACATTATGGTAAGAAAAAATGTTATTCTAAATTTTTCATAATCCCAGGATCTTAGCAATCATCCATGAAAGTAATTACTACTTGGAATCATCAAAGATGCTTCACACAATAATGGATTCTAATGAGAAGCACAAAGCATAGTGGGGACTGAAGGAGTATTTTGGGCTGAAGCAGTGGATCAGCAGTTAGAGCACTTGCCTGACATGTGCAAGGACCTAAGTTTGAATCCCAGCACCAGGTACACAACTGGGTGTCAGAGAAACCAGAAGCAGATGAAGCAGATGAAAAATAAAAATTGATTCTCTCTTTCTCTCTCTTAAAAAAAAAAAAAAAGAGGAGGATCTTACAGAGTTGTAATAAGCATTTGTAAAGATCTTTTTAGAGCCAAGATTTCAAGTTAGGGTAAGATTTGATCCAGGAAAACTGAGATGAGATGATGAATAAAGGGACTCCAGAGGCTGGAGTGATGGTTTAGCGGTTACTGCACTTACCTGGCATGCTTACCTGGCATGCGTGAGTACGCGAGTTCAAATCCCAGCACCACATACAAAACAAAGTGTGGGAGCAACGACGGCCACATGAAAAGCTAAATAAAAAATTGATTCTCTCTTTCTCTCTCACTGTCCCTCTCTCTTTAAAAAAAAAAGGGGGGGTGGACCCCATACTGATGGGAGCACATGCAGCCAAAGGCTCAGTGGTAAACAGTGTAGCATTTACTAAGGGAGGAAAATCAAATAATCTGCTTGGTGTGGTGTTTGGAGCAAAGGTAGGTAAGTGAAAGAGAACAGAATTATAAATGTGCAGGTGTCAGAGCATACAGAAGCCAGGTGAAACCTAAACAAAGCAACATGATAATGAAGAATAATTGAAGGTACCAGGCACGGAAGTAATATAATCAGAACGGGGGAAGATGGATCTGTCAGAAAAGTGTGGAAATAAGAGGACTGAAAGCAAGCAAAGGAAGGAAAGGAAAGGAGTACGAAGGTGGCTGCGATGCTGTTGATCGTCACTTAATCTGTGACTCTTGTGTTCCCAATAGATGATCTCCATGGGACTGAGAAGAGAACTTGCGCTCCTAAGCCTGTCATCTGCTTCTCACAGTTCTTCATCCAATCAATTGCATGTCTTTACTATTCAGCTTGTAGTAAACGTGTCTGCATTTCAGATCTCCTGTTTTTGTTAAAACTTTTAGGTTTTGTTTTGTTCTGGATTAATGGTTTCGAGTGTGTGTGTGTTTGTGTATGCACCCACGTGGTACTCTAGGGATTGCACACAGGGCCTCCTGGATGCCAGCAAGCACCCTACCACTGAGCTACATCCCCAGCCCCTAGATTAATGATTCTATTAGCCAAAATATCTACAAAAATCAGCTCAAGAAATTTTATTCCATGTTTTCAGAATATTTTTCCTTATTTTCCCATTCATCAAAAGTAATTCCTTATATGTTCAGAACATTTGCTCTGTACTTCTTTATAAAATGTAAGTGATTATTTTAACTCTGAACATGGACAAATGATTTTTTTAAAACCCTTTGTTATAGTTTGGCACTCAGTGGAATGTTCAAGATTCTGGAAAATCAATGAATCCATGGCCATGGTCAATTGAAGATGTAATCCAAGACTGTAAGGACCAGAAGCACACAACATGAGCTCAAGCAATTTGGTGGCTGTGTCTGCCATGTGCAATCTATGTCAAATAATCCTCACTGTCACTTCCACAATGAACAGTCCCAATTCCATCTCATCTTTTCTCAGGCCACGGCTCATGCCTGGCTTGTGTATACTGGTAAGCCATTCTGGTTTCAAACTATTGAAATGTCTCCATAATGGCTAGCTGCTATCCAGAGCTTTCTGAGTGTCTGTCCCCAATAAACCCAGCAGTTTCTGTCTGCTCTAGAAGACTCATCAACAAGTCTTTCCAATCCAAGCCAATGGATAAAGCTTAGGGGTCCTCTAAAAGTTCTGCATGGATCCTATAGCCAGATCTATGCTCAGTACCTCTCCTATTCATCTTCTGAAGTATTTTATTTTTCTTTTTTTTAAAGCAGTACAATACAATTTTTATTATGAGTAAGGTATTTTAAAGTATTATGTCTATCTAAAAGTAATTTTCCTATGCAATTTCATTGCTTGCATTTAAATACAACAGGCTACACATTTTTTTTGAGAGAGAGGGAGAGAGAAGGAGAGTATAAGCTTTATTTAGTTTTTCATCTTGTTTTCATTGCTCCAACACTTAGCTGTGCATGTGGTGCTAGGGTTTCCCTCCGGCATGCCAGGTAAGCACGATACCGCTGAGCCAACACTAAATGTACACTCTTTCTGGAATCAGAGTGCAAAGCAGTTCTACCGCTTTCTTCTCACTAGGTGCACTACTATCTCAAGTTTTTTCACTTGACAAAAGCTATGGCTGCTGATACTTCTTCAGGGCTCATCCTCAGAACTTGCAATACAAAAGGAAGAGCTTTATCCCCCAGCTTCAGGATGCAGAAAAGAAAAATAAAAACAAAAGCACAGAGAAGGATCTGATTGTTCTGATTGGGTCACATGCCAATACTTGCACCAACCAAGATGGACTCAGGCATGGAGTTTTATAATTGTCTTTGCCTGAATCATATGCTTACCTATTCTTGTGGTCAGGCATCCATTGTACTGTCCTTGACAGGCCTCCAAAATCATAATATTTGATATGAGAAGTTTCCAAATGAGAGAGAGGAGGTGGAGGTGGGAGTAGAGCTGCTGTTACCATAAAAAGGGTCAAAGGGTGCCAGGATGGCAAACAGTGACTGTTACTGACACTAAACTTTTTAAGCAAAGCTAAGCAAGTGTATCTATTTTTCTTGCCAGATTGCAAAACAGTGCTTACTGAACATCTGCTAATTTCATAATTGTATGTAGACTGAATACCTGATTCATTTTGAGTGAAGGTTTTATACTAAAACAAATTGGCAACAACCATCGTGATCAGAAGTTTCTAAGTCACCTCTTCTGTAAAATTTCCTGCATGAAGTTCTTCAAATAAAGCTGAAGGGCTGGCTTTTGAGGCTTAATGATGGACACGTAAATGTAATTCATTAAATGCATATTTTTGGATTATAGATCATATGCCTTGTTCCATTTATCCCCCTTTGACAAGCCAGCCCATGCTGCCTGATTTTGACACCCACTGTTAGAATATACCATATTTGGAGAGGGTGGGATCACAGGGGTAACATTGCTGAGGTCTTTCTTTGATCTGACCCTCTAGCTTTAGAATTATTATGATTATTTAATTATATCTGTGTTGAAAAAATATCTTTTGTCTCCCTCTCCATGCACAAATGAACATTAAGAGTCATTTTCCTGTTTCAACTGTCCTAAGGTTAGTGAGTTTTTCAATTTCAGCAATCCCCAGAGGGTCTGTGAACATCTGCAAGTCATTTTCTCTCTCTCTCTTTTTTTTTTTTTTTTTTTTTGGTACTGGGGATTTTTTTGGTACCAGGGATCCTTAACCACTGAGGTACATCTCCAGCCCTTTTTATTTTTTATTCTGAGACAGGGTCTTGCTAAGTTGCTTAGGGCCTCACTAAGTTGCTAAGGCTGGCTTTGAACTTGCAGTCCTCCTGCCTCAACCTCCGGAGTCACTGGGATCACAGGCGTGCGCCACCAGGTCTGGTTGTAAGTCATTCTCAATCCATTCTCCTCTCTTCCACATTTCAGAACTAAACACAATTTTTGGACATTGTGGGTTCTCAAAAAATTTCTATTTATTAGCTCTTTCTCCTTGCTTTCAGGGAACAATTAAATCTTACCATTTTCTTCATTTATAAAACATGATGTGAGGGGGAAAAAAATAGAATACAGAAATAGAAACCATTACCAAAACAGCACAAGCATAATTTGGAGGAAAGCTGTTTTTGTATGAAATTGAATCAGAATATGTTGTGCAGCTTCTTAAAAGAGGCTTCTGCCACGATTGAGCAGAAATGCCTGAGAGCGGTCATAAGCACTCCCCCATTTGAGTTTTGGTCATCTTTCATTTACCACTTTCGATATAATTAAATAATGTACACAGTTCCAAATAATGAGGCTTTCATTTAGTCTTTATCTTTCCAATTTAAATGGATTTTCCCATTACTGATCTTAACACTATAAAATGATTTTTTTTTTTTTTAAGAAAGAGGGGACAGTGAAAGAGAGAGTGAGAAGCAAATTTTTGTTTAGTTTTTTTCATGTGGTCTTCAGTGCCCCAGACTTTGCTGTGTCTGTGGTGCTGGGGTTTGAACCCGTGTACTCGCGCATGCCAGGCAAGCGCCATAACCGCTGAGCCACCGCTCCAGCCCCCACCATAAAATGATTTTAAAAGCTTTGTGGATTCTTTTCAGTTTATCTAACGAAGGAAATGCAGAACTAGAGAAGACCGCGATTGAAGTGACAAACGAGGAGACAATGTTCTGGGAAAGCAAATGCTCTTTGTGCATTCATTCAACAAACCTGTGCGGAGTGCTGCCCATCAAGAAGCAGGGAGATCAAAATCGTGTTAGCAGACTCCAGTGAACAAATAACCTCGAGTCTGTGACAGAGCCGAACGGCTTTGCAAAGATTGCCGGCTCCATGACCTTTACCTTACAGATAAGGGCACTGAAGTTCAAATGCAAAATGTGTCTTGCTCAAGGTGGTTGCAAAACTTGAACTAGAGTCCAGTTCTCTTAATCTTGCTCATTAATCCTTCCTATATAAAATCATTTTTTATATCTTAAATTTTCTTTTTTGTTCAGTGAATTGTGAAGAAATCCAAGGACTTGTAAACTGACTGCTTAACCTCAGAATAATAAGCACACAATATATGAACTGCTTGGCTCTCCTTCATGCTTCATACTTGACCCTGTCCGTACCCATAAAAACTATTTACTTCATAATATGCCTGGGTCCTAATAGCATCTAACACCTGTGAGACTGCTTAAATATGGGGAGGGTGGAGAATGGAAGAAAGAAAGGAAAGGGTCTTTGAGGAGCTGCTGGTGAGCTGCAAGAGGATGGAATTTCTGTTATTTACAAGGATTTCCCCTCCTGTCACTTGCTACCCCCTCCTGCCCAGTGACCCCTACTCACCCTGCCCAACTCCCAGATCTCCAAGGTCCCAATCATTTCACACCCCATTTAGCCTTTCCTGACCTTCGTGCAGGTCACATAGAGTTTGAAAATAAATCTTAAACAATTGAAAAGCCACTGGTGAACTTGAGTGTTTTAAAGTCCTCTGGCATACTGGGGTTCAGAGATGAGCCTTATTCTGCTGGGCCTGCTCCATTTCATCCAGTACAGCAAATCTGATTATATTGCTCCAAGGTCGAGACTCTTCAGGCTCCCTGCCCTCTGAGCTAAGGGTGGCAGTTGGGTATTCAAGCGTTCCGGTCCCTTTGCTGTCTGACACTCTTCCCTCTCTGGCTTTCTATTTTACCATACATGCTTCACTCCACATTGACCTCTACAAGCAAGACTTTAATCTTGCTGCCCTGCTGTCCAAACCCTGATCCCTCCTGTTGCCCACGGACCTATCCTAGTTATCCCGAGAAAGATGAATTCAAACGACCTTGAACACTTTTACTATTGCTTTCCTTGTCAGTCTCTCCTCTCAGACTCTGAGTTCAAAAAGACAGAATTACCTTTTGTGTTTTATTCCTGTGCCTTAGTAGCCTGCGTTGAACCAATCAGCAAAGATTTCTTCATCATCTCCTATGTTAGCAGCTGAGCTTAGCTCTGGTGTAACCGGGTGCGACTTTTTCCTTGTGAACTTCAATTCAAAATGAAGGCAGACCAAAAAACGGGGTGGAATAGGCTGGGGAGGAGGAACACACAGAGAACTTTGTAAATGTCTCATTAACTAATATGAGGGAGAAAGTAGTGTCCAGGTCCTCATGAAACTGACATTATAATTGGGGAAACAGACAAGCGAAGTTCTCATTCAAACAAATAAACACCCAAGTGGGTCAAGCGTGGTGAGAAACTAGACAAGGGAAGACTGTCTCAAGGGTATGACTCAGCAGGCAGATGTTCCCAGGTGGATAGGCCAGTCAGAGGGAAGACTCCTCCGGAGACCATTCTTTAGGAGAATTGCAAATCAAATGACGTGGGGAGGTCTGGATGCACTGGGGAGAAAGCAGGAGCCCAGGTCCCAGAGGACTTGGTATCCCAGACATCTGCACCTTATCAAGGACTGCACAGGGCTTCCTTCAGTGCCTTGATCCTGATCACGCATTTGAAGGCCTCCGTGGCCAGCAGGGGAGACCCACTGAAGCGTTTAAAACTCGGTGTGGACAAGAAGAGCTTTTGCATTTGGAAAGATGCTTGGTTTTGGTGAGGAGAACAGATTTAGGACACGCTGCTCAGGGAATGACTTCAATCTGGAGGAAAGGCAGTGAAGAAGCGATACTTGGATGGAGACCTGAGCGCTAAAGGGTAGATTTGATGACTCATCCCTCCTTTCCATTCCCAGTGCTGATCTTGTTTGGCCCTTATCATTTCTTTTCTAACCCATTTCTGACTCACCTAGTTCTGTGCCTTCTTCCTAAACCCATTCTTCACACCATATTGAAAGACTTATCTGGCCACCGCCCTCTCCAGCTTAAAACACTTCAATGGCTTCTCACTGCCCCATGGCTCAAGCTTTCTATCTTTAGTCCTTATCTCTCTACTCTTCCCTCCACCTGTTTTAAAGAAAAATTTATTTATTTTGCCTCTCATTTTTCTGCTTCTTTTCTAAACACCCCATGCAGATTCCTGACTCCATGTTTTGGCTTCTGCCCTTCCATCTGCTGACAATGCCTTTCCCACTTTTCTTCCCCTTTAACTTAACCTTCAAGGTGCAATTTAACCATCCCATCCTCCAGGAAGCTCTCCCTGGTTTCTCCCAACTGGGCCAAATACCTTCCATCCTTTCTCCCATGAAAGTATAAAACTCATGGAACGGAGCCATAACTAGAGTAGCAAATATTTGCCACATGCTCACCAGAGCCAAGCATTGGACTTCTTGTATCATTGCATTAGTCCTCGGGAAGCCCCATGAGATAGGTACAATTGAGATGAAGAAACTGAGCTTTAGAGAGACTGTAGGTCATCAAAGTGGTGGTTCTGGGCTTTTCAACCAGAAAGAATTGTCTAGAGCTCATGTTTTCACTGATTTGCTACCCTGCATGCTTCCTGTGCTCTGAGCACCAGAGTCTCCTGCGTCTGCCCTTTCGAAATGCAAGCATCCTCCCTCGAAGGTCAACATCATACTTCTTTGTGTTTCCACCACACAGTACCAAGCAGAGAGTTGTTGCCCTTCGTTGAAACCTTCAAATGCTGCAGAGTAAAGATGGTCCCGAATTAGAATTTTTCAGGTTTACCATGATGCAAAATCCATGTGCATTCAATAGAAACCACACTTCGAACTTTGAGTTTTGTTCTTTTTCCTGGGTGATCAATACACCATGAGATCCTCTTGATACTGGCTGCCCAAGTTCCCAGTCAATCACGTGACCAGGAGAGGAAATGATCAATACCCTATAGAGGGCTGGGTTCCTAAGCTGTAACGCTTGGTAGAGTGGGTGTATTAAATACATTTTTTGCTTACCTTATTTTCACTTTACAATGAGTTTATGAAAACATGAACCCATTGCAAGAACAGGAGCATCCGTATGCGCAATTGAGGTGAGCATGGAGAGGTACCTGTCGGATTTGGCAATGAGTTTTGTTGACATTTTGAAGACTTGTCCCAGTGGAGTGAGACTCTTTCTGTCCTGTTCTTCACTCTAGACCCAGAAAACATTAAATGGTCCATAAATATTGTTTAGTGAAAAAAATTATAATCCGTTGAAGAGAAAATGCGAGGTGAGGAAATGGAGATTCGTTTTTTCGTAAAGTTTGGCTAAAGAAGGGAAAGAGTTAGGGTGTGGGGAAAGGGGGTGCTGGAACAAGGCAGAGTTTGTGGGTGTAAAGGGGCTGTTAGTTAGCTTTTAGAGATATTGCAAGAACAATATGTTTAATATGCTAAGAGACAGTAGCCTCAAGAGAGAAGTTAAAAATACTGGAAAAAAGATTTCTTGGAGGAGACAGGAGAAGAAGATTCCAAGCTGGGTGGATTAGCTGTGGACAGGGGGGCCAGCTCCTTCCCAGGGGTTAGTCCAGTATCTCTACTTTCCTTGAGTCTTACTTTCCAATTTCAAAAGCAAATAGCAAACATTGTCCCTTAGAGACAGTATCTGAAATAATTTTCTCCTACTTCTCTCTCTTCTTTAAAATTCTCTAAATTCAGGACAAACTAATTCAAACAAAAAGCTTCAGTCCCACAATTTAAAGTAATGAGGAAACACTACCTCCATTTAAAAAGAATGACTCATACTAGTGAATTCCTGAGGTCTATTTAAAATGAGGTGGGGTGGGGAGGTTGGGTGGGGTCTTAGTGGGGAGAAGGAGGAAGGGGCTTTATAGTTACTGAGTCAGAAGTTCAGGGCGAGAGCTGTTTGGTGTCTGACCCCCACAAGATCCTGGGATGGAGGGGTGAAGCCTGGTAGCCCTCTGGGGAGTGGATCCTGGGGTGCTGCCCACTGTGAGATGTCCCCTCTCCTTCTTTCCTCCTCCCCATAGCCACAACCTCCAGTCCTGGAGAAACACAAGGATAGACCCTGAGAATCTAGAACAGGATGCAAGTACTGGTCAATGCCAAAAGGAAAGGACTGGGAAATCCCAAGGGCAACAGGATGAACGATGGGGATTTCCAAAGACCACTCAGTTTTCTCAGAGCACCTGCTCCAGGACGTGCATTGCTGTATAAGGGAAATAGTTAAATAGGGCACCACTCTTACCTTGATAGAGGATCTTAGCAAGCCTGTTGACATTCGTGAATAAATGAATATAGTTATAACAAAAAATATCAAGCAATTCTTATTTTATTTGAAGACTATTTGCTAGCCTCTAGGGAATAATTCTATCGTTTTTTTTGGTGGGAGCAATATTAAGGATCAAGCTGTTGTGCATTTTACCCCTGGGCTACAACCCCAACCCTTTTTATTTTTCATTTTGAGACAGAGTCTTGCTAAGTTACTGAGACTGACCTCAAATTTATGGTCCTGCTGCCTCGGCCTGCCACATCTCTGGGATTACAAGTGCCCATGCCTGGCTATGGAATTATATTATATATATATATTTTTTTTTAAAAAGCTAAAGCTGTCCTTCCTTGCTCTTCAGACCAGTTGGAAGCATGACATAAGCACAATAGCAGAACCATTTACCATTAAAGTCCTGTGGTTTTCTATAAGCAACAGACACTACAGATGTTCACAGAGGAGAAAGCTATAAAAGGACCATGTATAGGTGAGGTGAAGAAATCAGATTACTATCACCAACCTTGTATTATAGCATTGCCATTTTTGGAAACATACTATGAGGAACCCTAGGCCCCAAAGGGAGGGAATGGGCTTCCAGGAGCATTCTCCTGAATTTCACTCATGATGACTAGCCTGCGAAGAGGCACTCTCCAGAAAAGCAGTAGGGATGCTGGCAGGGTCCCTCTTTACAATGGATTGAAATTACAAGTAATCTCACTTGAAAACCAGATTGACTATTTCTTTTTAATTATTTTTATTAAGGAACTGAGTTATTATAAATCCATAAATGCACATAGAGTAATATATGATATGCATCTGTTCTTAAACCAGAATTACCCCCATCTCGCCCACACCCCAGTCTCTTGATTCTTCTATATTTCATCACTGCAAGAGATACAAATGCTTAGATTGTGACTTTTCCAGAATTAAATGATTGTATAAGTATTATTTGGATTCTTAGGGGGTAAGGAGTGTGCTACATTGTTGATTGTCTCCCTAGATCCTCCAGATCTTCCCTTCCTGTCCTCGCCCCCCACTTCCCCCTCCCCCTCCACACACACATCTATGGTTGCCCTAGATTATGTGCGACTGCGCCTTTGCTGGGTCTAATCTGTGAGTCTGACTAACTTTCACCCAAGCCTGGGTTTTGCTCCAGCCTCCACAGATGAGGAAAAGCATTGTGGGTCTACTATTTCCGAATTGAAAGCTATTGTGGCATCATGTAAACAGCTTATCATGAAAAAATGCCTCTTAGGAATTTGTGGAAGTTGCCTCCAACTTTTTTTTTATTATTACTATTTTTATTTAGTTTTCTATTAGTTGAATATAGACTAATAATTAAGGGGGAATCACTATCAAATAATCAAGAACAAATGTTCACATAGCAAGCCAAGGCTGATGCCATTCCATGGCTTCCCCCCTTGGGTTCCCCATGGTTCCATGTTTCCCTCAATTAACCCCTGTATTAAATGGACTTCTCATGGAGGTTGGAGACTCCTCAAAAAACTGGGGCTGGAACCACCTTATGACCCAGCTATCCCACTCCTGGGTATTTTCCCAAAAGAGTTAGAATCTGCATATTATAGTGATAATATGGCTTCATCAATGTTTATAGCAGCTCAATTTACTATAGCTAGACTATGGAACCAACCCAGATGCCCCTCACTCGACAAGTAGATTCAAAAACTTTGGTTTGCCTCCAACTTTGAGCTCCTTCGTCTTTCATGAAAGAGACAGCTCTTTACCCCAGAAAAGAAAGAGTGGGGTAGGACTGCAGGTGCTGCCCTGAGTTCACCTAGAAGTGCCTGATACTTTATCGTTTTTCTGCATCAATTGATATAATTATCAGCTAAACCATTGTAAATTAAGAGTAATATCTGTTTACTATTACATAATAAGAAAAAAAAAACACAAATGGAAAATCCCTAGAAGCCAGCCAATGTCCTTTGTCACAGCTGGCAATGTTCTGCTCTGAGGGATTATTGCTTCAGGACAGCATTTTTTTTTTCCAAATGAAGAAATTAATGAAACCAAGGCAGACGGAATTTAGCAAAGAATTTGGTTTAATATTTTATGTGTACACAGTTCTGACAGAGGGCCCACGCGGTTATATCAAGGGTCTTGCTTTTCACCCCGAAGTCTATTATTTTGGAAATAGTCATTTCTAAAAGTCTGGTTCAGCTTAGAAACAGGCTCCTCTGAGCCCCAAGCATGGAAATTCCTGATTTGTGTGGGAGAAGGAGGATATCTTGCCCCTGTCCATGTTTGTTTACAACACTCTTCACAAACGGGTTGTGTGGCTCTGAATAAAACAAGGGCCCAGGTGGCCGCAGAGCCGGGCCTGCCTCTGTATCCGGGCATTCATGTTTCTCACACAGGCAGCTGCAGCAGCTCCCTGGGAGCCATTGTGACTGGTCTCTGAGGGACTCGGAAGCCACTCACCTCACTCCCTGCAGAAAAGCAATTCACCGCCCCAAGAAGCACAAAGGGCCGGTTGTAGCTTGAATTCCCTAAGGGCCAAGGGGAGGGGTTCTCTGCTCAGCTGCATTAGAGGGCACCTTGCCCAACTCCAAGGCCGCAGAGGAAGCCTCTGTCCACTCACAGCCCGGCCACTCTTTCAGGATCAAGTAAACACCATAAACCTGCCCTTAGTTGAGCCTGTGAAAGCCACTTGTAAGGCTACAGAGCCAGTGAAGAAAAGTGGCAGGGAGGAACATGGAAGCCACGTATTGAAGCCAGGATAAGCCTTTAGCCAGAGGAGATCAACCATTTCAAGACAAAGTATGCAATAAAAGCCAGCAGCCGTCCTGCTAGAAGGTGCATCGCTGTCTCCATGTTTGTAAGTAACACCTTACAAACGCCTCTGGAGGAGTGGACTGTTTGTTCACTGCTCTTGCTACACTCTGTGGAAAGAGAGAGATTCCTATGCCCCTGAGAATCAGAATGGGTTAATTCGCCAAGGGTTATTTAGAATCAGGGGCCAGGACGACTCCCACCCACACCTGTCCACGGGTGGAATGAATGAAGGTATAAAGTGCATGCCTATCTCTCATGAGTAAATCATGTATTTCTCTAAGCTTCAGTGAAACGCATATGATTGATTCTAATAATCAATCCCCAGGAATTTGGGGTCAACACCTAGACACATTCTTCCCAAGCAGAGCCCAGAAGTCACTGTTTTGTTCGAGTATTTTCCTGGAAGACTTCAGTAATATTGCTTTAAGCATCCAATCTACATTTGCAGCCTGGATGCTCCCCCAGAAATTTACATGTGGTCATGCACGCTGCTCACTACAGTGTCTTTTAGCAATGGCTATTCGCTTGCTTCTTAGGTGTTTACCAAAACCCCACCTGCTCAGAGTGCCTATCACACACTGTAAAACTGAACCTTCCCACCTGCAACGATTCTGCTTTTTTGCCTTACACACTGGACTTTACTTCTTTATTTCACTAGGTAAATAATGCATTCACTTAATAAATAAATGCATGCCCCTCAAGCATACAAACTCGAGTTCCACTAGGCGAGTTTCTGGTGGCCTGGGACAGATCTACATTTCAAGATACCAAGCCTCTTAATCAGGCCATTCAACTTACAAATAAATTTGAAGATAAGTCTATTTAAATCCTGTTCATAGTAACCACAAAGTTAATCTACTTGGCAAAAGGATATTGAAAGAAAGCCAGAGTAAAAAAGATTAATTTTCAATTCCTATTTGGAAACAAAACAGGAATGATTACCAACTCCAACCTCAAAACCTTCAAAATAAGAATAATAAAAAATATTTTCCATCTCCAGTGAAACTGAATACTTTCTAGATTAATCAAAAACACATTTGGGAATGAGAACATCAGGAACAGAGATTTTATTTTAGTCTCAAACTTTGAGTTTTGTTTAGACATCCATTAATTAATGAAAAATGCAACTTTTTCTTTTTTTTTTTTTTTTTTTG
>PVKS010023600.1:0-32054 GCA_004027875.1 Aplodontia rufa | reverse complement strand
GAAGTATGAGAGCATTACATTAAGTGACATAAGACAAACTCAGAAAGTCGAGGGGTTTATACTTTTCTCATATATGTGAGCTAGAGAAAAAAAGGGAAAAAACGGGGGGGAGGGATCTTATGAAAACTGAAGGGAGATCTGGAAAGGAGAGGAGGGCACCAGGAGAAGACAGGAGGGGAGGGAAGGAGGAGGCAATGACAGTGAAATTGGCCAAATTCTGTCGTGTGCATACATGAAGACGCAGCAAAGCATCCCACGATTACATATAATTATAATGCACTAATAAAAATTTTAAACCCAGTTTACAATCATGAAATGGTTTTTATGTATAGTTTTAAGAAAACTTTTTATCACTTTTATTGAGTTTGATGCCTTATTAATAACAATTATTTAGTTTGCACTCTTTTATTGATTTAATTGTTCCTTGCTTTTTCTTTTGCATTTAATTTTTTTCTGTTGCTTTTTAAATTTTGAATAATTGCTCAACTGGCAGGAATATTCCTTCAAGTAAACATTTTCAAAGAGTTATTAGGAAAGCGCTCTCGCCATCAGCGCACTGACATCCTGTGCAGTTGATCATCTGTGACCTTTCGGTTCCCAGTCCACCCTTTAAGGTCGTTGGGTGTCTGTTCCCCTTGCCAGCTGGCGCATCATTGAACTTTGCCAGCAGAGGGCACCAGAGGGATGGGAAAGAAGAGACTGGTTCTCCTGTGCGCTTCTGCCTCCTGCGGGGCTCTGAACCTGGTGGAGCTCCTCTCAGCAGTTTTCAAGGTCATGACTACATATCTTCACAGCTTTCTGAGGGCGTCCCACCTGTTAGTGCAGGATGAGTTCAACTGCACCATCTTGGGTGGGTTCCTGGTGGCTCGGTTGGTTTCCAGAAAAACCCAGGATATAGCAGCCCTATGGGACACCTTGCTGTCTTGAATCCGAGGTGGCTTTGCCCTTTGTCCAGCAGCATCCTCCAAAAGCAACTTCCTGGGGAATTTTGTGGGCGGCCCAGAGGAGGCCTGCAGCCCACCAGCCTCAGCCTATGGTTCTCTGCCCACCAGTCCTGGCTCTTGACTGTGTACTAGTTCTGTCCAGGGACAACCACGCCTTCTCCAACAAGGACTAAGTATCAGACTTAGGGAGCCCCCCCTTCAAGTTCATTTCTCCTTTTTTTACTCCGTCTCCCCTAGGAGATTCTTTAATTTATTCACACTACAAATTTATTTCCAACCCTGACTGATACACAACCCCTGTGAGCAATGGGACACTTCTTGGCCTCTACTCCCAATGGAATCTGTGTGCTATTAACACCTCTGGGTATTGCACTAGTGTCTGGAATCCATGCGGAGCAGAACTGCAGCTTGCTGGAAGGGTGCGATGAAAAATGAGATCACTGTAGACCACGACCTCACAGGGCAGTCAAACCAGTTAGAGAGAATGCCCTCAGTGTCCCATAAAAACTATCTCACTCCCAACATCTCCCCATGACAGTGGGCCCATTGTTCTTCAGGACTGCTTGTCGAGAATCATAGTCCTGTTTGGTGTTTTGGTGTCCACACCTGTTAGGCAGCAGGTGGACAGGTGTGGTGGGAACACAGAGTTTAAAGGGTTAATTCTACAGCCCAAGCCATAGACAGTGCTAACTCTCTGCACATCTTTCTTTGAATCAGCTCCCACTGGTCTATTCTGACCCAAGTGTGGTTTTCAAAAGATAACAGCATGTTACAACCCTGAACGAATAAGTTTGTTATTTTCAGGGTTGTTCTTCCTTCAGGTCCAAAAATTCCTCCAAGGGGCTGGAGCGATGGCTCAGTGGTTGGAGCACTTGCCTGGCATGCACAAGGACCTGGGTTTGAATCCTAGCACCACATACACAACTAAGTGTTGGAGAAATAAAGGCCAGATTAAAAAAATAAATAAAATTGATTCTCTCCCTCTTTCACTCTCTTCCTCTTCCTTTAAAAAAAAACATTCTCCAAGGATAAGAACAACACAATCCCGCTGGACCCCAAATGAAAGAGGGCCTTGTGATCTTTATACAAACCGCAAGTGTAGAAGCCTGGGCAGTCCACTGTCAGTCAATAGCTAGGAGTTACTGCTTGGATGGGATTCTCCAGAAACCACCCTCCTACCTCAATAAAACTGAGCTCACAAAGCAGCGTTATTACTCCCCTCTCTGAGAGGACCCACTCTCTCCCTTGAGGGCGTTTCTCCTTTTCTTCTCTCTCTTCTGATAAACTTTGCTATAGGGGCTGGAGCAGTGGCTTGGCAGTTACGGCGCTTGCCCGGCATGCACAAGTACACGGGTTCAAACCCCAGCACCCACGTACACAACTAAGTATCAGATCAACGAAAGCCATGTGAAAATCTCAATTTAAAAAAATTGATTCTCTCGGTCTCTGTCTCTCTCACTGTCCTTTAAAAAAAAAAAAAAACTGTGCTATAGTTTTAGTCTCAAGTCTTGCTTGAAATCCTCCCGTGCAAGAACATAAGAGCCAAGAACACAACACAATCTCTGGTGAGATCGTATCCGGTTATCCTCTCCGTTATCAATACCCTCTCTTGACCACCTTGTTGCCACCGCCTTGCCCAGGCCAGACCCTGGCCTCAGGGGTGGCTTCCCTGGGAAAGTCATCTCCTTCCACTACTCCTGGTACCTGAGTGGCAGAAGCCTCCCTGCCCCCCACTGAAGCGCCTCTGACCAGCTTGACTCAGTGTTCCTCCCTGTTCTGCTCACTCCTACTGTGTGTCAATCCTAAGGAACTTCTCCACCTCTGCTCTGTCATGTACCTGATCTTTCCTGCCAACCTAGGCTTCTCTGATGAAACCTGGCTCTGATCAGTGGAGGAAAAAACACTTATTGCATGTATATGGCGCCCTCTGCTGGTGAAGAAAGGGTAGGGAATGACTGAAAATTTTTTCATTAGCTGTGTAAGGACCAAAACAGAGAACCAGAGGTATCCAAGAAAACGCAGCCACCCTTTTCTGCTTACCCATTCCCTTAGAACATAAAAAAGTCAATCAACTGACCAACCCACCATATCTCTACTTCTTACTCTTGTGGTGGTGCTGCTGCTGGGGCTGGGACCTAGGGCCTAGTGCAGACAACGCAAGTGGTCCAGTGCTGAGCTATGCTCCCAGCTCCACTTCCTTCTCCTACGCTAACATTTTCCCAAGGCTCCAGTTTTGTACATAATCACAATCTCTAACATTTCTTGGGTACTCACTGTGTGCAAAGCACTGTACTGATCTCTATGTCATTTTGTCTGGGGGTGCAGCTCAGTGGTAGATCACATGCCTAGCATGCATGTGTGTTCATATGTATTATAACAACTTTGTAAGGTGTATACTTGGGTCATGGTTTCCTAAAAGCAGAGCCCAAGACAGATTTGAATGCATATGCTCTGTTGAAGAAGAATTCTTGGCATAAAGATGAAGAAGCAGGTCAGGGAAGGGGAAGGAGCCAAGCATCAGCCCAATCTCATGGGAAGGGCGGGAGCTTGCGATGCACTCAAGTCCTCCTACCTTGAGGGCAGGGACAGTCTTTTCAACCAAGTCAGGCAATCATCAGGGGGAGACCCCTACATAAGGCAGCTTCCACTCACCCTGGGGAAGCCTCTGGAGAGGGAGTAACTGAACTGTTAGCAGCTGACCCCCGCAGCAGCTGGGGGAGTGCATGGCCCAGTAGAGGGGGCTGTTTGGGCACCAATAATATCAACCACAGGTCTGTTAGTTCTGCTTTACAAATGCGGGATCGTAATCTTCCACGTTGGCAGGTACTTGGTGGATTTTGAGCGTTTTTACACCCACTGTTTCATTCCATGTGGCAATAACCTGGAGAGGTTGGAGATCATGACGCCCATCTCCTGAAAGGGAGGGGAGGAGCCTTCTCAGGACGGCCGGCCAGCAGACATGTCATGTGTTTGTTGATAGCATCTTCCCAGGTACACAGTCTGTGTGGCCTCTCCTCTGACCCTGAAGCCCTCTTAGCTCAGACTGAGCCCTGCACAGGCCTGAAGCTGATATTAGGTAAGGGGAGTTTCGCCTCCTGGTACAGTGGGCCCTGCCTGGCCTACCTGAAACTTCATGAGCTCACAGTGCTCCCCCAGGATTGCCCCTGAATGAAGGATCCTCCTGAGCACTGCTCACCTGTTCAGCAAGGTTTCCTCAGAGGGGTCTCAGATTGTGTAAGAGGAGACCAGGGCTTCAGGAAAGGAGCCCCAGGTTGCCTGAGAGCTGCCGCAGAGCTGGTTGGGCAGGGGTCCTGTGGCAGAGGCTGGAGTCTCCTGGATCTTAGGAGAGGCTTCCAAGCTGCATTTGGATCCAGCAAAGGCCCCCAAGGGACCCACAGAATGACTGAGTTTAAGGAGCCACATTGGACCTGCACCCAGCTGTCGGAGTTCCAGGAGTCAAGCCTACATGACGACATATCGTTCACTGGTGGACTGCACACACAGGGGTCCCATAAAATTATAATGGAACTGAAAAATTCCTGGTGCCTAGTGACGTCACAGCACAATGCTTCACTCGCACGCTTGTGGCCATGCTGGTGTGAACACACCGCACTGCCAGTCACATGAAAGCACAGCACATACAACTTTATACAGTACGTGACACCTGATGATAACAAACGACTGTGTTACTGATTTAGGTACTAAACTACTTGACTAGACCTTTTTTTTTTCCAGTTACAAAATTTAATGATAAGAGTCAAAGAGTGGTTATTGACCAAATTGGCCCCTGTTGACAGCTTGGAAGTTTGCAAATGCTAGTTTTTTAAATAAAGGAGACAAATGCTGATTTGATTTTCATAACATTGTTCAGGATTTGCATAAACTTGATTCTGGACCTAATTCAATACACAAGGCTGCTGGGCAAGGTGGCGTATACCTGTAATCCCAGTGATGCTGGGGACTGAGGCAGGAGGATCACAAGCTCAAGTCCAACCTCAGTAACTTAGCAAGACCTTGCCTCCAAATAAAAAAAAAAAGGAAAAATATAATTAATTAATTAATTAAATTGCTGGGGTGGAGGTCAACAGTTAGAGTACTTGTCTGGCATGCATAAGGCCCTGGGTTCAATCCTCAGAGTTTGCAAAACAGAACAAAGCGATACCACTGTATAAAACTCAAAGCAATTTATTTTTCTACCTGAGATCACGGTGAGTTTCCTTTCTCCTATCTAATAATTCTTGGCCTTGAGATATATCTGAATTCATGTAGTATTTTATCAAACATCCATGAACTAGGGCCCCAGAATTTATGTACATGGAGGAATAACTATGAGTTCAGAAGTTAAGTTCACATTAAGAAAACTCACTCTAGCCAGACACAGTGGTGCATGCTTGTAATCCCAGTGACTCAGAAGGCTGAGGCAGGAGGATCACAAGTTCAAGGCCAGCCTTAGCAATTTAGTGAGACCTTAAGCAACTAAGCAAGATCCTGTACCTCAAAATAAAAAAGACTGGGGATGTGGCTCAGGGGTAAAGTGCCCCTGGGTTGAATCCTCAGTACTGAAAAAAAAAATTTTATACAAAAATTCATTCGATTCCTCTTTTGGGAGCAGAGGTTACAAATTTGTGATTTATGACAAAATATTGTGTATAAAAGTTCCCAAACCAAACATTCACCTTAAGTGGCAAAAAATGCAACTCAAAATGAGAACGAAACCCAGGTAGGTCTTTATGGTGGCCTTGCGACTTCTCATTTTGTGGCCTGCAGGTTTTTACTGGGGATGTGGCTCAGTAAGCACCCCTGGGTTTAATGCCTAGGACCGAAAACAACAGGAAGAAAACACTGCTAAAGTAAATGAGGATGAAAATGTTAAACATGGTGTATAAAAAACCAACCTAAGACATGAACTGAGAAAGAAAATACTAGAAAAAATGCTGAGCACATCCTCAAAAGAAACAGAAAAAAAAAATCTTTAAAAAGTAGGGAGTATCCCTCAATCCCTTCTTCCCCATCATCTCCTCAGGAGATGAGCGTGGGGTCAAACTTCCAAGTGCCAATGGAATGACTCAGAGAAAGACAGAGAGGAGAGGAAACAGGAAGGGCGGCGGTGGCTGCAGCTGCCAGGGTTCCTTGCTCTGGCATTGCGAGGCAGTTTCCATCTCTGAGATGTCAGCCTGCTCCATGGTCAGGTCTACTGTCTATGGTGAGCTTCTGTTCCATTGTCCACGTACAGGGCCATGGTCTTTAGTTTCCCAGGACACTGAACACTGGAGTCAGGGGCTCTTCCATATAATCTTCATGGCACCCTGAGTTAGAGGTTTAATGTCTCCATCGCTGGCTCTCCTGTGGCTGGCTCTGAGGCTGACCGTTGCCTCCCCAGCCGGTGGCTTAGCATTACATTGCTGGCTGAGTTGGCTCTGCCATCTCCCTGTCCATGTGTGCCTTACCAGCCTTGCTGGACTCAAATTTCTATGTTCCATGATGTGAGGGACACAAAGGCCCCGGAGGTTGTTAGGTCCTGTTGAAGTTTTCTTGGTGTCTTTCGCGACTTTAGTACTTGGTTCGCATCTTCCTCTCTGTGGTTTGATGGTTCCCCTTGCTCAGCAACATTGCAACAGTCTTGATTCCCACATCCTGGGACTCAAGGGCTACCCCCAGATTTTCCTTGTACTTTCCAGAGATTCATCAGTAATCGGGGGAACCCGCAGCTGAATTCCTCTGAAGACAAATTGTCTATGTTGAAGCAACGTTTATCAGGCATAGAAACAGAATCGTGGACATTTAAACAGCTCTGGCCAAGGGAGCTCGGACACCTATACTATACTTTGAACCATTATTTTAGAGTACACTCCTACTACGAATTAAAAAGTTTCCTGTAACAGGATGTGATGGCACACGCCTGTAATCCCAGCAACTTGGGAGATGAAGCAGGAGGATCACAAGTTCAAAGCCAGCTTCAGCAATGTAGCAAGGCCCTAAGCAACTTGGCAGAACTCTGTCTTAAAACAAAAAAATAAAAAGGGCGAAGGATGTGGCTCAGTAGTTAAGTGCCGCTGGGTTCCATCTCTGTTACAAAAGAAAAAAAAACTTTACTGTGAGACAGTGTGTTGTGTACACTGGCCACAGCTTCACGGCTCTTGTGTTTAGAGGCAATGACTGTAATGCCTCTTACCCTAGGACCAATGGAGGCCCAGCGCTAGTATTTCTGGGAATGGAAGGTTCTGCTCCTCATCACTCCACCAGAGTCTGGAGACAGAGGACAGTGAAGGAAAGCAGGTTTCTTCAAAGGTGACCCTGAGGAAGTCAGAGGATACCTTCAGTACTTCTAATCTCTGTGTTCAGGGAGCTCAGGGGCGTGAACAGCTTTTACAAGAGGAGAGGGGATACGGAGGGACGTAGATTTAGCTGGGCTGTGCTAGTCAGAACTACGTCACTTTCAGTTTCCTTGGTTCTCCCGACCCCAGTCTCCGGGTTTCTCGGTTTCCATTCTCAGCATGCAAATAAGCAGCTACCATGAAGTTGGGAAGTGAAAACTTTTTAAGAGGTGTTAATTCCAAAGGAGCTCTGGTACAGAAGCACAAAAAAGAGCCCCTGAATCCTCACATCATGGTGGGGAAATGGGTGTAAGAGCTCCCTGACTCAGGTTCAAATCCCCCACCCAGATGACTTCCCAGGCATCTCAGAAATGGGTAGAAATGAGAACAGCAGAAAAATCACAACAGTAGCTGATCTGATGTCACTGAGTGGCCCTCATCCTAGTGGTTCAGGGTAGCACCCACCTGCCATGTAGCACAAAAGAGGTGGGGACAAAGAACCTGAGGCAGAGAGCAGCTCCATGAGCTGTGACTTAAAGAAGTTTCCCAGAACCTGTAGCTTGACAGGTCCTTTTACTGCTCATTGGCAGAACTCAGTCACATGACTACTTCTGATCACACTGGAGTCTGGGAAATGTAGTCTCCAGTCTGGACAACCATGTTTCTAGCTAAAATTTTTCTTTAATAATGTAGGAGAAAGTTATTGGAGAACCACTGGCAGTTTCTACCCACACTGCCTGTGTGACTTCAGGCAAGTCTCCGGACCTCTCTGACCTTAGAGATAGTGTTATCGTAACCTAAACAAGTTGTCTAACAGAAGCCTCGTAGCCCAGAGCCTGTGACTGCAGACAGCTTTCCCCTTTACCTCTCCCTATCTTCAGATTTTCTGGGATGTGTGGCGGTAGCTCTCGTACTCCCAAATGTGGCCACAGCTCCTGCAGCCAAGGTCTGAGTGCTGAGTCCTCCCAAACTCCCAGAGTTAGCTAGAAAATTCCTGTAGAGGTAAAATATAGAGGAATCAAGCAACTGGGGTGTGGGCAATGTGACAGTGATTCTGGTTTAAGAACATAAGCATAGGGGCTGGAGTGGTGGCTCAGTGGTTTTGGCACTTGCCTGGCAAGCACGAGGACCTGGGTTCAAACCCCAGCACCACTTACACAACTAAGCGTTGGAGCAACTAAGGCCATGTGAAAAACTAAATAAAGTTGTTTCTCTCTTTCTCTGTCTCTGTCACTGTCCCTCTCTCAAAAAAAAAAAAAAGAACATAATCATATCATATTGCTACTTTATATGCATTTATGATTCACAATAACTCAACTCCTTAATAAAAAATAAGAATAAATTTTAAAAATAGGTGGTTTGGAGCTATTAGTTAATTTACCTTTCAATATACTGTTTGATATATATAACTTTGAATAAATAATGCTGGAATCTGGCAACCTCTCTGAGACTGATGGCAAGTTTACAAGAGAGAACCCCTGCCCACCCCTCACTGCAGCCCCACATGCCAGACTTGTCCTGACTTGGGTGGCTGAGCACAGAGTGTGAGGACAAATTCAGGGAAAGGACTCAGACATTCCCAAGCCTTGGAAAGCTGCTGAGGACAGCAGTGTGGCTGAGGGCTCGCTGTGCTCCAGGAAGCAGCCAGCTCTTTGGCTCTTCATGCACATTGCAGTGGTCACACTCTTTAAAGATGCCCAGAGGCAGAGAGACTGACCCTTTCCCCCAAGTTTAGAATATTGACCCAAGCAAGTAACTATAAATCAAAACCTTTTTTTCCTTTTTTTGTGCATTGACAACCAGCATCATTTATTCAATGCTATATTAAACAGTGTATTGGAAGGTAATTAATAGCTCCAAACCACCTATTTTTTATTTATTTTTATTTTTTATTAAAGAGTTGAGTTATTGTACAATCATAAATGCATATAAAGTAACAATATGATATGCATATGTTCTTAAACCAAAATTACCCTCACATCACCCATACCCCAATCTCTTGATTCTTCTATATTTCACCCCTACAAGCGATATAAATGTTTGGATTGTAAATTTTCCAGAATTAAGTGATTGTATAGTATTATTTGGATTGTCAGAGGGTAAACAGTATGCTACATTGTGGATTGTCTCCCTAGATCCCTTCCTGTCCTTCCTCCTTCTCCTCTCCCCCACCTAACAATTTAAACGAAAATTTCAAAATGTTCTTGAGACCCTATTTTGGAATACAAAAGGTGTTTGACTTTCAATTTCCATTCTCTGTAGAACAAGAACAGGTGATTCCTTTATTGACTGTGTAAAATACATCATATTTTCTGTTCTGCTGATGCTATAAATTCAGTTCTCCAGCCACATCAGTTATGAGCACAAAGTATATCATGTAACCTCAAATCTCTAAGAGTGGAAGTTTTAAACAAAATAGATGCTACTAGAAAATGCTGCTTCCTCTGATGTGACCACGGAGAGTCCATCTCCCTCCCCCTCAGATGATTGCTTCAGCTTGCTACAACAGCAGGGAATGGCTTCGGTTTCATAAGCCAGGGTGAAGACATTGGCCACATTACACACGTGCTGCATTGAAAAAAAAAATCGGAAACTTGGGCAACTGTTGTAACTACAGTTTCTAAAAGCAGTTGTTACCAAGGCTGGAAGAACTTAGGTCTTCTCAGATGAGCATGTGAATGAATGGTGAAGGTAAACAAACAAAAAAAATTAGGTCTGATAGAGGAGGAGCTGGATAAGAAAAATTTTTTAAAAACCCAATAACAAATTTATTGGAGGGGCTGGAACAGTGGCTTGCCTGACATGCACAAGGACTCGAGTTCAAACCCCAGCACCACATACACAACCAAATGTTGGAGAAACAAAGGCCAGATGAATAAACAAATAAAATTGATTCTCTCTTTTAAAAAAATAAAAAATTAAAAAGTAATTTTTTTTACTTGAGGTTATTTTGACTTTATGGTAGTATCACCTTCTGAGTCCATTCCCGAGATACTCTGTTGCACTTATCTGTCTGTGTTATAGATCTGTGCAAACTCTGTCACTAAAGGGTCATCTTGTTTTGGATCATATAGCAGTGAACACATGGATAAAAGAATTATAGAAATAGTGGAAGCCGGGCCAGCAGCTCAGGAAAGTTCAAAGCCAGTTTCAGCAACTTAGCGAGGCCCTAAGCAGCTAAGCATGAGCCTGTCTCAAAATAAAAAATTAAAAAATGGGCTGGGGATGTGACTCAATGGTTAAGCACACCTGGGTTCAATCTCCAACACCAAAAAGAAGAAGAAGAAGAAGAAGAAGAAGAAGAAGAAGAAGAAGAAGAAGAAGAAGAAGAAGAAGAAGAAGAAGAAGTAGTAGAAGAAGAAGAAGGGTGCAGGCTGGGGATGTGGCTCAGTGGTTAAGCATCTTAGAATATTGAAACAAATGCTGCCATTACTGTTAAAATGTGGATAATAAATTCTTGTTGCAAATGTAGACTTATGTAATCTGCAGGAAAATGAAGCATCAAAAACAAAAAAAATACACAGGGGCTGGAGCAGTGGCTCAGCAGTTGCGGCACTTGCCTGGCACGCAGAAGGACATGGATTCAAACCCCAGCACCATGTACACAACAAAGTGTTGGAGCAAAGAAGACCACATGGAAAACTAAACAAAATGATTTTCTCTTTCTCTCTGTCAAACAAACAAAAAAAAAGCCATCTTGATATGGGCTCTCATTGGGTCCTATAATTGTAGCTTGCCAATGAAACATTGCAGGTCCCAGTTGGACCTGCAGGACATCATGCTAAATCCAGCACAGGAGAAACTGTAAGTCCCCTGTTGATCTGTTTCAGCACCATACTCTGCTTTCCATCCAGCTCCTCCCTGTCTCCGTGTGTGCTCCAACGCTGGGCAAAACTCTCCATTATCCAGGCAGCTGAGAATGAAGATCTTTTCTCCCACAGGCTGTGCTGGTGCAGGCGCAGAGGGGCTTGGTCTCCTCTCCCCCCAGTCCTTGGGTGCCTCCCCCGCAGGGCTCAGGCACAGGACACGGGGTGTCTGCTCTGACGGAACTACTGCCAGCTGTCAAAACTCTTTTATTCTATTTTTTTTAAAGAGAGAGAGGGAGAGTGAGAGAGACAGAAAGAAACAGAGACAGAGAGAATCAATTTTATTTCGTTTTCACGTGGCTTTCGTTGCTCCAACACTCCGTTGTGAACGTGGTGCTGGGGTTCGAACCTGAGTCCTGGCGCATGCCAGGCAAGCGCCATAACTGCCGAGCCGCCGCTCCAACCCCCATATCTTTCTTTCTTAAAATTTATTCAAAGTTTACATTTTGCAGGTTTAGCTCAAAGACATGTCCCATTTTTTTTTCCCTAGTAAAATTAACACTCCAGCAAAATATACCATGTTTAATCTTTAGTTTCTCCCGTGCTGGCCACGGGGCTCACAGCCCCAGGTAGTCTCTGCAATATCTCCTTTCATGCTGCGCAACCTCACGCCAGGGGAACTCTTGTCCTCACTGACAAATTTGGAAATGGAGGGTCAGGAAGGTTAAGCAGGTCGCCCACAGTAACACAGGCAGGAACTGGTTGAAATAGGGCATAGATCCTGGTGCACCTGGCTTCGAATCTGTCTTCCAATCATCATGTTGCAGAAGGCAGGAGTTTCCCTGCGTGAGGTAATGACCCACCGCCCAGTGATGGAAGCTGGCTCATGGATCTTGGCTCCACAAGAGAATCAGGGTAGAGGGAACCCCAAGAAGGAGGCCCAAAATGAGCTTTGGGGACTTCAGCAGTGACCATGAAGAAGATACCTGGAGACTGGAGAGCTGGAGTGAGGTAACGTGGGACATGCCTGCACTCTCCTTATATTGCCAAAACCAGGTAGGAGCAGGTAGGGCCCAAATCCTGGGCCACCTACTCTGAAAAGTCTATGTTGTAACCCACCATCAGTCTAAGTCCTTAGGGAGCGTCACCTGAAGTTTTATTTCAAAGGCTTCTCAACCAAGAGGTGTCCAGGAGAATCGGATCAAGGTGGTCATTGACACCGTCTTAACCTGTTCTCTAGAAGGGGGAAAGAGGGCCCACCCAGCAAGACAAGCAAGTGGCTCTTGTAACCCCAGTGGTTCTGAGTGCAGAGAAAGGATGACATGGAGACCTCTGAGTAGGAGCGGCCCAGGCCTGGTCGCTCCTCTGCCTGAGAGCCCAGGCTGGCCTGGGCTGCAGAGCGTCCAATCTTCACCTGGGGCCACGCCATCTCCTCCTAGAAATTCAGTGCCCCTGCTTGAGGAAGGGGTGTGACCCATCTGGACACGTCCCCCAGGAGTGGCAACTCCCCTGTGGCAGGCTGTTGCAGGGCCCATGTTCTAGACCCAAGTTCTACAACAGGACCCAGGCCCTTATCCCACAGGGGAGGTGCCTGTCGTACATCACTGGCTATCTCCCGAACATACGTGATTCTCTAGCCCTGGGTGCTCACTAAGTGAGCTCAGCGTACAGAAAGGGTCCAGTGTTTGCCATTGGCTGGAGAGGACATGGCAAAGGGGAGATGTTGGCGGATAGAGATGGAAAGACCCCAATGAGATCTCCTCACTGGGGCCTGCAGGGGTGCCCAGTGGGTACCTCTGCCTCCTCAAAGGTCCTCAGGTGAAGGAGGCTGCCTCCAGGGCTTCCCCCAACTATCTGTGGGATCCTGGAAGAGTCTCTTGAACTCTGAGCCTCATATTTACTTCTACACAACAGGGAGATGAATCCTGCCTTTGTGAAAATGAAAAGGTAAATCACTGTGGTTCTCTGTAATAAAAAAACAGAGGGAGAGAACCAACTGTCTGTGTTCCTGTGTCCCCACAAGGATCCAGTAGAAGGAGACATTGCCCCAGTTTAATTGCTGTCACTCTGATGTGTGTTCCCAAGAGCACCTGTAGGGGGAGCCAGGTGCCCATTTTGGAGCCTGAGCTGCCCTAGTTGGGAGCTGGGAGTGTCCATTCTTAACTGGGATTGCTACAGGCAAGGTGTGTCTGAGGCCAGAACAGCACCCAATCTCCAGTGGTCTGAAATAGCTGATTGTGTTTATTTAAAGCCAGTCACCATTCCTCATCTGTCCGACTTCCTCCGGGTGTGCGTGCATGGTGGTGCATGCACACGGTGCCTGTGTGACTGAGTTGGTGTGTGTCTCTGGGCCAGTGTCCAACAGGGGCGGGTCTTCTGCCAGCCCACATCCTGGGCTCCAGGTAGTGGCCAGGCAGGATGGTCCCCATGCTTGGAGTGGGTAGGTGTTGCTCTTTTTTTTTTTTTTTTAAGAGAGAAGGACAGTGAGAGAGAGAGAGAGACAGAGAGAATCAATTTTTATTGAGTTTTTCACAATGTTTTCGTTGCTCTGACACTTAGTTGTGTACGTGGTGCTGGGGTTTGAACCCGTGTACTTGCGCATGGTGGGCAAGCACCGTAACCACCGAGCCACCGCTCCAGCCCCTAGGTGTTGCTCTTGAGACCTGCACAGGGAAGCACCACCATGCCAGTAACTGGTAGAAATACCAGAGGCAGCCCCTACCCCAGGACCCTGCAGCACGCCCCCTCCCCTGGGCTCCTGTTCTCAGGCTCGTGTAAGCCCAAGATGCAGGAAGCCCCATGTACTTCTCTGCCCAGAGGTAAGGATCCAGGAGGTTGGGCAAGAAGGTGAAACTAAATGAACAATATCAAGAGCCCAGCAAGATCACTGTCTCCCCAGGGACAAGTGGGTGCTCAGATCAAGCCATCCTAGGCTGTCACCCCCAGAGCCAGGAGAGGCCACTGTGACTGGCGAGGGCAAGCAGCACAGCCTCTGCCCAGAGCTCCTCACCCAAGGCTGCTGTGGGAGACACAAGTTGACAGAACGGTGCCCATGAGGGACATCAGACTGCCCCAGAGGGGCTGGCAGCCCATGGCCTGTGGACTTATGGGGTAGAGATAATGAACTCAAACCGCGAAGCAGAGTAGTCTGGCTGAGACCCATCCTGGAAGCCAGCCTCCACTCCCACTGTGCAGAGCCCGCCTTTCATTAAGATTTACTGAGGGGACACAGACAATGACCACAGAGTGACAAGCCCTGAAGAAGAAGGAGCCGGAAGAATGGGTTGGTGGCTGCAAAGGCCTCCGAGAGCCCAGCAGAGACAATGGTCACTCTGGGTCCTAAGAACCCAGAGGAGTTGTCCACTGAGATGACAGGAGGCCTTCTTGAGGGACCAGCACACCAGGCAGGCACGCAGTGTCACGATGTGATGACTTAGGGCAGATTGCAAAGCACTTTGCAGCTTGGAAAGTTATTTAATAAATCTTTATTCTGTGAGGAAAGTCAGAAAAGGGAAGCTCAGAGGCTGGAGCACTTGCCTGGCGGGCACGAGGACCTGAGTTCGAACCCCAGCACCACAGACACAACTAAGCATCAGAAAAACAAAGGCCAGATGAAAAAATAAATGAAATTGATTCTCTTTCTCTCTCCCTCTCTTTCTCTTAAAAAAAAAAGAAGAAAGAAAGAAAAGAGAAGGGAAGGGAAGCTCAGAGAAGTTAAGTAACTTACCCTAGGACACACACCCACGACTTATGATTCTGCCCCCCCAGTTCTAGCCTCAACTGGTATTTTAGGTAGCCTCAGCCCCTTCTCCTTCCCTAAATCCCTGAGGCAGAACCTTGAGGAAAACAGCAGGGCCTGTCTTGGTTTGAGTGATCTAGAGCTTGTTGTTTTATTTATTTTTTTTTATTTCAAGTCACCTAAGTTGATTAATATCTAGAGGTCCAGCTTATATACCACCCAGACACACAGAAGGTAGGCGGGCAAACAGAACTCCACTGTGATCCTTTACAGCGAGTGTAATTTTTAAAAAAATTTTTGGTACTAGGGATTGAACCCAGCGGTGCTCAACCACTGAGCCACATCTCCAGCCCTTTTTATTTTTTTATTTTGAGACAGCTTGCTAAGTTGCTCAGGGCCTTGCTAAGTTGCTGAGGCAGGCTCTGAACTTGTGATCCTCCTGCCTCAGCCTCCAAAGTTACTGGGATTATAGGCATGTGCCACCGCGCCAGGTCAGTGAGTGCATTTTTGTCCAGAAGGCTGGGATTGGGTTCTTCTTTTGTCTCTTGCAGTGATGGGATTGAACCCAGGGCTTCACACTACTAGACAAGTGCTCTGCCACTGAGCTACACCCCAGCCCATGGTACTGGGAAATTTGCTCAAGCCGTCCATGCCTCCCTGTGAGGCCTGGCAAAGTAAGGAGGAAGAAGCTGGGTTTCCCCGAAGGATTTCTCAACCTGTCAGGCAGAGGCACATGATGCATGGGAAACGCCAGGGAAAGGGTGGCTCAGGAGCCAAGCTGGCTTGGAATCTCAGCTCTCCCGGTTCCTAACAATGAGTCCCTGGCAGCTACTCAAGTGCCATCATCTTCACCCAATGGATGGAAACAATCATAGAACGACCAGACCAGACCTGCAGGGAGGAGCAAGGGACAATGTGTGGGAAACAACTGGGTGGAGGCAAAAGCAAAATCGGCGCAGCTCTCTTAGTTACAGCCTGCCCAGTGACTTCCCTGTCCCTATGAATGGCGGGTTTACAGTGACCACCCTCCACAAGCAGACTTTCCTTGCCTCATCAGTGCCAGGTCCTCTCAAAGGTCCCTATTGTGCCTGTAATCCCAGTGATCCTGGAGGCTGAGACAGGAGGACTGCAAATTTGAGGGCAGCCTTACCTGCCCCTGCTGTTGCCTGAGTCCTGCTCTTATTGCAGCATCTGCAATCAGGTGCCCAGATTACTCACTGGGCTGTACCGTTAGTGACACTCTTATGCGGAGAATGCACTGCAGGCAACGTGGTAGGTAGACTTGAAGACTCAATGGTACCTCAAGCACACGACTTCCCTTACAGGGTTCTGATCCAAGAAGACAGTGTTCCAAGTCCAGGGGACCTGGGATGATGCTATACTATAAGCAACCCTGGTGTATGTGTTTCTTACCCTGTGGCATTCTCTTCTTCACCTGTCCAGTGGGGCACACCAGCACCCATGAGACTCTAGAGAGGGTTACAGTTGAACCAAGTTTTTTGTTTTTTTTTAAGAGAGAGGGACAGTGAGAGAGGGAAAGAGAGAATCAATTTTATTTAATTTTTCCTGTAACTTTGGTTGCTCCGACACTTCATTTGTGTATGTGATGCTGGGGTTCAAACCCACGTCCTTGCGCATGCCAGGCAAGCCCTGTAATTGCTGAGCCACCGGCTCCAACCCCACCAAGTTTGCTTTTTTGAGATGGGGTCTCGCTGTTGCCCAGGCTGGTCTCAAGTTCCTGCGCACTAGTGGTGCTCCTGACTCAGCCTCCTGAGTAGCTGGGACTGTAGACCTGCACCACTGCACCCAACAAGAGGGGATTATAGTTGAAACTTGGGGAATGCCTGATGTCTTGCCCAACATGGGAAAGGACTCCATAAATGGTAACTGTCTTGTAACCCTGACAGCAATGCTGGGTCCCTTAGGCTGCAAACTCGGAGGTCTTGTCTGCAGAGCTGTGGCGCATGGATGATGGGAATTTATGAATGAATTGCTGGAAGAGCCCATGGAGGGCGAGAGGCTAGACCAGTTTCATAAGCAGGGCGCTGGGGGAGGTCCCTGCAGACATTTCAACCAGGTCTATTGTGAGCCTTTGAATTAGTGTGGTGGCCCACTGGATTGAGCCAAGCTGACATATAGATATAGATAAAGATATGTAGATAAATGTACAAAAGTCTATATTTTTTATTCTTTGTCTCTCTCCTTCCACTGGTCTGATCTGAAGGATCATGGAGTTGGATGGGACAAGAGATGTCATCTCAGGGGTGGAGCAGTGGTTCATCGGTTATGGCGCTTGCCCCAGCACCATGTATACAACCAAGTGTGGAAGCAACGAAAGCCACATGAAAAACTGAATAACATTGAGTCTCTCTTTCTCTCTCACTGTCCCTCTCTCTAAAAAACAAAAAAGAAAGAAAAAAGAATGAAAGAGTTTGCATCTCATGTGCTGCCTCTGTTGGAGATGCTCCCTGAACCCTTGGCTACGAGGCAGGTTTTCAAGCAAACCGCCCCTTCCCGCCCCTCTGAGGGGTCGGTTCATGCTCAGCTTGGGTCTCTAGGTTTCCACCTGTGGCCAAATGCTCCTCTTTCCTCAGCGCCTGCTTTGTGTCCTGGGGGAATCGCCCTAAGGCAGAGCTGACAGTCAGGGCCCCACCCAGGGCTGAGTGATGAGGTTTGGGGGCTGAGCTTGGCCAGGAGGAGGAGACGAGGGGCAGAGGCAGCCAGGGAGAGTGAGCAAGATGCCCTCCGGCCCTGGGGGAGACTCCAGGCCAAGTGCCTGGACACTATTTATAGCCGGACACACGCAGAGACAGGCACGCAGAGCAGAGGACCGCCTGTTTCCTGGAAAGGTCACCGTTCTCTCCGCCTTACCAGATTTCCCAGGCAGCGTCATTCCGAAACAGGCAGAACTGCGTCCACGGGGGAAGACATCATTGGAAAACTCAAATCTGCACACCTGCAGTGGTGTCCCTGACCTCGGGATGATCTTTCCAGGCATTCCTGACTACCCTGCTCACGTCCCCACCTCACCCGTCGCCTCCTAGACCTCGCAACGCTCCTCAGAGCGTGCTGTGCCCCTCACACCTGGCTCCTGGGCACACACAGCTCCTCTGCCAGGAATGGGTCTCCAGTCTTTTCTTTCCTTTTTCTTTCTTTCTTTTTTTTTTAATTTTTATTTTTTGTACTGGATTTGAACCCAGGGGTGCGTAACCACTGAGCCACATCTCCAGCCTGTTTTCTTTTTTTATTTTGAGATGGGGTCTTGCTAAGTCACTCAGGGCCTCACTAAGTTGCTGAGGCTGGTTTTGAACTTGTGATCCTCTTGCCTCAGGCTCCTGAGTTGCTGGGTTTATGGGAGCATGTGCACCACCAGGCAGGGCTCCAGCCCCTCTTCTTCCAGTCTCTAAGAAGAGACCCCAGGCCACTCCTGGGAGGTGTCTTTTCTCACTGTCCCACCTTGGCATGTGACCCAATTCCTCTGGATGCAGAGGGCTCCCCCCACTTATCTTGCTGTTGTTTCTGGTCCCATCTGTCTCCTCCTCCAAACCACGAGCTCTTAGGGTCCAGCACCGTGCCTCCTCATTTTCACACCCCCAACGGGCAGCTCAGCACCTGAAGCAGTGAACCGCTGAGCGAATGAGATTTCTATGGTGGAGCTGCCGGGGCTCAGGTTGGCTTCCAGGGGGGCTTGGCGTAGTGCCTGCTCTGCCACCTGAAAGCTGTGTGAGGTTCTGAACTTCTGAGTTCCTCCAAGTGTCAGTTTCCTCTCCCATCAGGTGGGAAGTGACGACAGAACCTCACTTAGAAGACAGCTGGAGAATTTGGGGTACCGGACATAAGGCGGTTCATCGAGGGCCTGGTGTGCACACATCTATTGTTTTTTTCTCACTACATTTTGTCTACCAGCAAACCCTGTAGGTTCCTCCTTTCAGACATCACGCACCTGCTTTCCAGCAGCTTTCAGCCCAATCTACACCACCGCCATTTCCCGCTGACATATTTGATGGACTTCTCGCCGTCATCCTTGTTCCGTGTCATCCATTTTCAACAGAGCTGCCTGAGGCATCCCTTAAATATGTCATATCATGTGATTCCTCTTCTCCTTGGCCTCTCCCCCTCGTTGAGAGTCAAAGTCCAGGTCCAATCAATCCGGGCCCCACCTCCTCTCACTCCATCCCCTCCTTCCTCTGCCCGCTCACCCAACTCCAGCGGCCCCAGGACCTTTGCATGTGCCACTTCCTTGGCCTGGATTCCACTCCTTCGGAATCCACATGCCTTGCTTTCTTAGTCTGCACTGCACAGTTGCCTTCTCTGCCAGTCCCCTCCTGGCCGTCCCACCTAAACCTTCAGTAACCCGCTCACCGTTAGTGCCTTCTAACACTCTTGCTTTATTCTTTCCTTGTAGTCTTTCTCTTTGATTAAGCGTATATTTTATGTACTTATCTGGTCAATTTATGCATCTATCTTAGCCCCAGTAGAAAGTAAGTCCCAGACAGTGAGGATTTTTCCTGTCCAGCTAATTGCTTCATCCCCTGCATCAGAAGTTTCCAGCATGAATAAGTGCTCAGTAAACATCTTGCTGAAAAAATAGGTTACTCTGGGAAGTTCTGCTACAGTCTATTTCCTCTTCTGCTCAAGAGCTCAGACTGCTGTAAAATCACAGGACAGCAGCATCGGAAGGTCTGGGCTGGGCTCAGGCCTCTCCTTACCAGCCCTGGGCAGACCGAATTGGCTCAGGAGGCAGAGTGGAGCCCTGCTTCTGCCTCAGACTGGTTTTCCCCCTCCCAGCTGCCTGGCCTGCTGCGTGGAGACTGCTGGGCGCTCCCTTTCTTTGGGGAGGATGGGTGCTGGACCTATGCCCCAGGAAGAGGGTGCAGGGAGCAGTGGGTCAGGATTCCAAGCAAGGACAAGGGTAACACTGCCCGTAGCTGCCCTTTGTCCATTTTTCTTGAAGTTCCCACTGGGCCTTGCTAAAGGCAAATCTGTGACATCCTGGGACTTGGTTTCCCAAAAAAGCAACACCTCAGGCTCCACAGAGTCTTAGGATTATCCTTCAGGATTTTTCAGTCTCTAGAAGTTCAACCTTCCAAATGGATCCTGGGGGACTGGAGCGGTGGCTCAGTGGTTACAGCACTTGCCTGGCATGCATGAGGACGCAGGTTTGAAGCCCAGCACCATGTACGCAAACAACTGTCGGAGCAATGAAGACCATGTGAAAAACTAAATAAAATTGATTCTGTCTTTCTCTCTCTCGCAGTCCCTCTCTCTCTCTAAAAAAAAAAAAAAAAAAGCCCTGGTTTTGTGCACATTTGTCTGGTATGCTAGGTCACTTTGGGTCCATTCAGCCAGAACTCTCCCATCTGAACTAGGAGTGAAACAGACAGTGATGAACTCGCCTTCACCCGCCCCCAGCCTGCACAAGTCTCCCTTGAGAGGACCTAGCCCTCTTCTTTCCTGGCCTCCCTCACCTCCTGCCCTCTCCCATTCCCAGTCCTCCAGCCCCGTGGCTGGCAACCTCTCCGCATTCTCTGCCCTCTGTTCTGCTCCCAAGCCTCTCCCTCTGTCCCAAGGACATTTTCCTCAGGCTCCCATCCATGAGTGACTCATTGGACACATGGACACAGTGCACCTGGACAGAGTGAAGGTAGAAGGGCGGAGCGGGAGGAAAGGGGCCACCGCTATCGTCACAGCGAGGAGGCTGGGTCATTAGACAAGGTCTGTAAATAACATCTGAGCAGCCTCGCTGCTGCTTGGAACTGTGACGTTCTCCCCCTCCAAATAGATCCTAACCCTCTGCTTCGGGCATTCCCCAGGCCTGGGGGAGCATTATGGAGTCCCTCCCCTTGAAGTACTCTGGAGCCACCACCCAGAGTGCGGAGACTCGGGCTCACAGACCCACAGCAGGGCTGTGCTAAGGGTGTGGTGACAGTCTGTGTAGCACGTCTCCAGCTCTTGTTCTCAACAGTATGGAAGAGGGACAAAGAATAAGCAGAGATTCGGATACTCAGGGGACAACAGAATGGGAGCAAACGATGTTTATGTTTGGGCCCAAAGAAATGCCTCTACTCTTCCCCTGTGTTTTGGGTCTCCCAGGAGAGCAGGTGTCTTGGCTGCCACCCTTTCCACTCCAGGAACCCCCTCCTCCATCTGCATAGCAGAGAGGTGACTCTGCTGAGTGGACAGCTGCCACCTCCCCTCACACGCCCGGTCCCTGAGCAGGGATAATCTCAGTGACTTGGATAACTGAGATAAGATCCTTGCTGCCATTCGACATTGACAGGCCCAAGCACATGAGCGCCTCAGTGCAGAGAAACTCCTGGGAGGCAGGGAGGAGGCAGAGCTGGGCCACTAACAGTGAATGGAGGCAGCTCCTGTAAAGGGCTGCCTCTCTTAAAGTGGGGGTGGGGCCAGCAGGGTTCAGAAAAGACCCAGACCCTAAGTAATACAAAAGTCTTAGTGAGGTCTGATTTCACCTTCTGTTAGTTGGGTGGGAAAAGCTTGGGCCCTGGGTCAGGTGGACTTGAATGTGAGTCTCAGTTTGACTCTGTAGTAGAGCTGTAAGCACCTTGAACTTGAGTTTGTTCTTCAATAAAATGGGCTTAATGTTTACTCAAAAAAATGAAATTTCATAAGAATGAAATGGAGGGGCTGGAGCGGTGACTCAGAGGTTACGGCGCTTGCCTGGCATTTGCGAGGATGCGAGTTCAAACCCCCGCATCATGTACACAATGAAGTCTCACGGCAATGAAGGCCACATGAAAAACTAAATAAAAAATTGATTCCCCCCACTTCTCTTTAAAAAAAAATGAAATGAGCCCCATGTAGTAGTGTACCCATGTCATCCCAGCAGCTTAGGAGGCTGAGGCAGGAGGCCAGCCTGAGCAACTTAATGAGAACTTGTCTCAAAATAAAAAATATAAAGATGGGCGGGAGTGGTGGCTCAGCAGCTGGAGCGCTTGCCTGGCGTATGCAAGCACCCAGGTTCAAACCCCAGCACCACTTACAAAACTAATTGTTGGAGAAACAAAGGCCTCCTGGAAAAACAAATAAAATTGATTCTCTATCATTCTCTCTCTAAAAATAAATAAATAAGTAAATAAAAGGGATGGGGATGTGGCTCAGTGGTAGAGTGCTTGTCCAGCTTGCACGAGAAAGGGGGTGAACCTCTGTCAACACTGGAGGTCTCTGCCCCTCTCCCCCTCAAGGCTTCTGGTCTGAATACCTTTCCTCTACCAGACTCAGCCCACTCTCAGCTATCTTGGGCACCACTGATTCTCTAGCATGGCCCAGTGTTCAGTGTATACTAGTGGCTGAGAAATGTGAACTAAATTGTGTTTTTGTTGTTTTGGTTGTTGTTGTTGTGTGTGTGTGTGTGTGTGTGTGTGTGTTGACACCAGGGATTAAACCCAGTGGTGCCTAAACCCCCCCCTTTTTTTTTGGGAGCTGGGCACAGTGACGCATGCCTGTAATCCTAGTGGCTCAGGAATCTGAGGCAGGAGGATTGCAAGTTCAAAGCCAACCTCAGCAACTTAGCAAGACCCTGCCTCAAAATAAAAAATTAAAAAACAGGCTGGGGATGTGGCTCAGGAGTGGAGCACCTGTGGGTTCAATCCCTGGTACCAAAAGCAAACAAACACGCTCCTGGGCTGGGGATCTGGGGATATGGCTCATTGGTAGACACCTTGTCTGGCAAGCATGAGTCCTTGGGTTCGCTCCCCAGCATTAAAAACAAAACAAAACAAAACACTCCTGGAGAGCTGGGGCTGGGGCTGACAGGCTCTGTCCCTGTCCCCTGTGAACAGGACAGGATAATGCTCCCTGGTGGGTACTTTGAGGAGTTATGACTTACTCCCATTTCCCCAGTCAGCACAGAATGCGGCTGCACCCAGGAAGCTCTTAATGACCTCCAGGCCAGCAACACTGCTGTCTATCAGGGGCCCCTGGAATTTCTCGTTTGCAGATTGGATGTGCACCTGACTCTGCACATTTTGTTTCTGGCAATAGTGTCACAACTCCAGGAGGTCAACAATTGGGTGGAAGTGTTTGAAGAGGGAAGAGGATGAGCCAAGTCTGACAGGGCCAGCCCTTTCTCTGGCCAGTGTTTGCCCCAAATAACCCACTGACTCAACCTGTTACTAAGTCATGCTGTTATTACAGACTCTGGGCTCCTTCCTACTGGAATCACCTTGAAGATTCCTCTGTGGAGTAGCCCAGGGGCAAAGATGGATGGGATCTGGACGGCCTGCTGGAATAGGGAGTCAGTAAGTTGGAGCTCCAGGGCCCAGTGGCCTCTCTGATAACATCTTATTAGCCTAAGTTCAAAACCAGCCGGGCCACTTGGTGAGACCCTGTCTCAAAACAAAACAAAACAAAAAAAGGGCTGGGGTTGTACATCAGTGGTAGATGTCCTGGGTTCAATCCCCAGTACTGTAATAATAATAATAATAATAAATCTTAGCTTATTCTGTGGGATCATTGTGAAGATTGAATAACACAATAAATATGAAAGTTCTGGGAGATAATCCATGTCATTAAAATAAGGGGAGAGACCAAATGAATAGTCAGGGACACCTGATCAACCAGGTTTCTTACATTGAAAAGGTTCTAAAACCTTCTCCCTTCCAGTGGCCCAAATCACCCCATTGCTGTTGGGGAAGTGGTCTTGTGCTCATGGTTCATAGCAAAAAAGTGATGGGGCTGGAGTGGTGGTTCAGTGGTTTCGGCGCTTGCCTGGCAAGTGCAAGGACCGGAGTTCAAATCCCAGCACCACGTATACAACTAAGTGTTGGAGCAACTAAGGCCATGTGAGAAACTAAATAAAGTTGTTTCTCTCTTTCTCTGTCTCTCTCACTGTCCCTCTCTCTTAAAAAAAAAAAAAGTGAGACCCTCTTGCACCAGAATTCAGAGGTGTTATGTACATATACATATATGTTATATTGTATATATACTACATAATATATATGCTCACACATACATATTACACTGGCCTGATTCAAAAGTGTCAGAACCAGGGAGAGACTTTCATCTCATAATTGTGGAAAAATAGACCACAGGGCCTCTTAAATGAAATATTTTCTTAGAATAACAATGTCTATTGAGGCCGTGGTGTTTTACACGTATTACCTCATTATTCAACAGCAATCCTGGATGATAGATACCAGTGTCATTTCCACTTTGTGGATGAGGAAAGAAGCCAAGAGAACATGAAGTGACTTGTCCAAGCTAGGATTGGAGCCCAAGCAGTGTTCCACAGAGCCCAGCACACCACTTGGGCTCTGTGAGGAGATCACCCTGCAGAGCTTTCTGGGTGAGGAGGAGCTCTAGTTACAAAGATCGAGCCCAAGGAAATGCTTCTGGACCTTCCAAGGGATATTCAAAAGCCCTTCTCCATCCGTTTCCGGGCATGCTTGTGTCTTCCATAATTTTCTGCTGCTCCCTGGGCAACAGGGGAGTTCCTGTGCCAGGGCTTCCCTCCTCAGAGGTTCACTGGTCCCAACATGTGTGGCCCACCTGTGGCTTTCAGATGTGAAGCTGCTGGGGGACTTGCCTTCCATCCCACCTCTGAAGAGAGATGAGCCAGAGGGACAACCTGATGAGAACCCAGATCTGTTCCCCTCCAGAGCCCCCAATCGTTCCGTGGGACTTGGCTCTGCCTGGCTCTTTGGGCCCCTCCTGGACGCAGCTGCTGTTCAGTATTGATGACTGGATCCTAGTGAGTCCAAAAGGAGCCTGATTCACAAGAAGAAAAAACACACATAGCCCTGCAAAAGCCAGAGAGCAATTTGTCTAGGTAGTCCCATGTGACAGATACAGGGTTTTGCCCCAGGGAGTCATTTGGCTGTGTTTCCCCTCCTAAACACACTCTCCAATCCTGGGTACTGTGGTTAGCCTGTGTGGCTAGGGAATGGGAGGTGGTGGAGCAGCCCTGGGGGAGGAGCCTGTACACTCTCAGGACCTCAGGACAAGGAGGGCAGCGGGGCAGCTAGGAGAGGCAGGCGATCACTCAAGTGGAAAACACTGGAGGATTCACCACCCACCCTCAGCAACAGGTGCACTGTGAATAAGTGAGCCTGAGGAGCTGAGTGGGTGGACTCAGCAGCCCCAGCAGAGGTTTTCAGAAGACAGGACCACTTGCAGAGATGGCAGCTGGCGTGGACCCGGGGCCTGGGAAGTGACAAGCAGAAATAATGTGCATCCACGATGGCATTGCTTACAATGTGCTTTGTAACCACATCTAACTGGGTCTTGACAGCTGCTCTGGTCATTTTTCTTATGAAAAAGCTGAGGCTCCCTTTGAGGGTTTTCTGAATGACCAGGAACTCGGGACTTTTCCCATTCTTTCTCTTTGGCTATACTTTGCCTGGGGAAGTCATGAGAATTCTCTCCTGGGAGGTTCAGCATACAGGAGTATACAGCCTGAATTTCTTTTCTTTTTTTGGTACCGGGTATTGAATCCAGGGGTAGTTTACTACTACTGAGCTATATCACCAGCCCTTTTAAATTTTTATTTTAAAACAATGTCTTGCTACACTGCTCAGGGCCTCACTAAATTGCTGAGGCTGGCCTTGAACTTGTGATCTTTCTGTCTCAGCCCCCCAAGTCACTGTGATTATAGGCATGCACCACCATACCCAATACAACCTAGATTTCTTTCTTCCTTTTCTTTTTTTTTGTGCCAGGGATTGGTACCAGGGATTGAACCCTGGGGCACTTAACCACTGAGTCACGTCTCCAGCTCTTTTTATATTTTAGTTTTGAGACAGGGTCTCACTAAGTTGCTGAAGCTGGCTTCAAACTTGCGATCCTCCTGCCTCAGCCTCTGAGTGGCTGGGATTACAGGTGTGCCACTACCTGGATTTCTAAGGAGGCTGCTTCCTTCCAGCCTTGTGCAAAGCCCCTCAGAGACAAGTTACTGTAGTAAAAAATGTTTGTGCCATGAGCCATACAGGTTGGAGTTGGCTGGAAGGCAGAAGGGAGCAGCTGTGGTCACTTAGATCTAAGTAGAACATGGGTGTGGCTCCAGCAGGCAAAGTCCACCCATCAGGGACATATGGGCCCACAGGCTGCCAAGCGGCTTCCCCTTTCTGCCAGGGGAGCAGATAAAGGCCCAAGGGTCACCTGATGGTTAAGGTCTTCGGTCACAAGAGGTAAGCTAAGGCAAGTGCTTATTTTTAAACCAATCAAGGAGAGGAAAGCTGTTCTTGGTCATAAGGCAACAGAGAGGGAAATGGGTTGCTCTGGGTGGAGAGGGGAGAGGTGGGTTTGGTGAGCACTGTGGTCAGGAGGAAGTGGAATGTGTTACCCAGTCACTTCCCTTCTAGGCAGAATACTTGCTTTCCTCCCAGGAAGAATGGTGGGGCTCTCTGCAGAGGCTGTGGGCTGGGGGTTTCTCTCAGCCCCAAGAACTCACAGTAAAACCAGCCCGCACATTGTGGCCCTAGGAGACCGACGGGGCCTTGCGCTGTGTGTGGTGTAAGCAGCAGGAGTTCCTGAGTTTCCCCTCCTTTCTTCCTGTCCTCTCTTCCCCAGCCCTTCCATTAGCCCAGGGGACAGATGTGGCTTCCCAAAATTCTGATGGGGCCTCCTCCTTCGGCTCCCCTCATTGAGATGTGCTGATAGATAAAAGAAAACTTGCTTTGACTGAGCTCCTACTATGTACCCTGCCCTGGACTTAGCATTGGGGTCATGAGATGAGTGACTTACTTTCTGCCCTGAGAAGTCCTTTGGGGAAGTCTGACTTAACTTCTAGAATGCTAGGTGCAGGGAAGACTGTCAATTGCCATGAGCAAGATGCTCAAAGCTGAGGAAGAGCAGAGAGAGAGACCTGGGGTGGGGGGAGTAACTGAAAAGGGAATATTCACCAAGTGGAGAAGGGAGAGGTGGGGTTTGTTTTCAAAGTATTTTCACCAACTTGTATTCTCTCACAATAAGGGACTCCAGCAGGAAAGTGTCCTCCCCATTTCAGTGAGAGAGAAACTGAGGCTCAGTAGGGCTCAGTGGCACAGGGAAGGGAAGAGCTGAAATACAAACGCCTATGTTGTTTATCCATGGTCGCTGCTCTTCCTTCCAAGCCAGGCTGAGGTCAGGATGGAGGAGGAGGTGGTAGAGGTGAGGAGGATCCAAAAGGATCTTAAAGCCAGCTGAGAGGCACGGAGCCCCCAAAGGCAAGGTTGGCACACCTGATGCTTCTAGCTAATTCCTCAGGTGGTGTCCCAGAGATGTGGTGTTCATGATTACTGCTCTTGCTATTATTGACAACAGTCACTATTTATTAAGTGTTCACTCTGTGCCAGGTACTGAATATTACGGAAGGAATGAACATCTGTGCAAAATGCTTACTAAACATGATCTCTTAATTCTCAAAAGAATGAATATGATTAATATTTTTATTTCAAACAAGGACACTGAGATTCAGAGATTAAAATTTTGCTCCCAAGATCTCACTGCCAGTGGCTCCAAAGCCCACAGTCATGACCACTCTTCAGGGACACTAACATTATCCCCTTTTGTTTTTGTTCTTCAATGATTTTGCCATTATCCAGTCTCAGGACACCGAGGAAGGAAGCCCACACCCAAGGGAGGATGTTCCCCCTCCGCAGTCTTTTAAATTCCCAGACTTCACGTCATTTTGACCAGCCACCTTGAGACTAAGCCTCAGGGACCCTGTCCACAATAGAGGCAAATTTGCCCCATCCTCCACCGTTTCCCTGCCAAAGGGAGGCCACTGTCTTCCCCACCCGCTATGCTCACTCTATCACTGTGCTTAGAGTCTGGGGATGGGGTGAGGTCTCCACCCAGGCAATTCTCTACCAGGCAGACTGAACTGGGGAGGGGGGGAATAGAGGAAGTGGGTCTTAGAGGAGGAAGCGTGGGTGGCTAAGCGCCCTGGGTGTGGAAGGGATAGTTTGGGAGGCCCTGGGACTTTCCCCGAAGCCTGAGCCCCTCCCCCTGACAGTCAGCCAGGTTCCCCAACCCAGCCCAGGCTGTGGGTAAGGGTCCGACTCTTCCCATCCGGCATCCTATGCCTCTCACCCTCTCTCCCTTCAGGTTGAAATCCTTTCAGCTCCCATAGCCTGTCCGCTCACTTGCCTGGTGCCCACGCACAGACGCATGCGCGCACCTGTCTGGTGAGCCGAGGTGGGCCTCCAAGGGCGGAGCTCCAGCAGGCTTCACCTGAGCACAGCTGGACTTAGCAGTCCGGCCACCCTTCTTCCAAGAAGGCTCCTGATGAAACGCAGTTGAAAACAAGTCCTGCGCTTCTCTCTGAACAGCTTCTCTTCCTTTTCTGTTTTCTGGCCTCTACCTGGCAGAAGGCCTCCCCACACTCCTTTTCCAGGCTTCTCCTCCATCTGACCCTGGGCTAGACCTTTGTATTTGACTTCTTTGGGAACTGGATGGGAGGCGGCTGGGTTCGTAGGAAGCCAGTCCCCTTACCTCTCTGGAGACTTTTTGGGGATCTCCGGAAGCACTGGTGCCAGAGGGTCTTTTTCTTTGTTTCAAGAAAAGAAAAGGCTTAAGTTTCAGTGGGAGATGGGATTGTCTTTAAATAACCCTGGGCAAAATCCTGGTTCTGGAGTGAAAAGTGCACGCACACCACACTACCTACTAAGACCGTCCAGGAAACTCAAATCCTTCCAGCCCGAGACAAAATGAGCAGACTGAAAGCCCCTGGATGCCCAGCAAAGATCCCCAATTCCCTGTGCTCAGGCTCGAGGGACCGCGCCGGGTTCAGCACCCGCGTGCACTCGGAAGAGCAAAGCCCACCCTGCCAGCTCCGGGCTCGCGGCCCGCAGGGGTTAACCGCGGGCGACGCGCCCCCGCCTCCCCCTGCGCAGCGTCACTTGTTTTGGGCGGGTGCCGCGCCTCCCGCCGGGCGCTGACGTGGACCCCGGCGCGTCACGGCC
Source organism: Aplodontia rufa (assembly GCA_004027875.1). NCBI lineage: Eukaryota > Metazoa > Chordata > Mammalia > Rodentia > Aplodontiidae > Aplodontia > Aplodontia rufa. The sequence goes on along the minus strand of PVKS010023600.1, from coordinate 3,347 downwards.
CCGGCCGCCGGGAAGCGCTGTCCTTATATGGGCGCAGACTCCGGCGCGCGCGGGCGGGGCGCGCGGGGAGGGGACAGTGCCCGCTGCGCAGGGCCGGCTCCTGTCTGCCGAGCAGGGAGTGACCTGGCAGGGCCAAAGTGAGCCGCGTTCGGAGGAGGGTCGCTGGCCTGGCGGCTCCCAAGAGAGCCAGGGAGCCCAGGTGGGCCGCCTTCCCAGACGCCAACTCTGCCCCCCTGCTTCTTGGGTTTTTCATGAAATGTGCAGCTCTAGATTGAAATGCAGACGACCAGGTGGCCTTTGGCCGGTGTGCTCATTCCCTGAATGCTTTGTCCAAAGGCCTAAAGGCTGCGTGGCAGGGTCAGTGAGAGGGGGTGGAAAGGCCAGCCTTGCCCCTGCTGTGTGACCATAAACCACTCTCAGAATCCTTAAAGGCCACAGTTTCCTTCTCCATAAAATATGGTGGATATCTTCCTCAGACCCTGTTCAGATCAGAGGAGTAAGAACAGCCTAGCTGTGCAGTTCAGGCTTGCAATGGTCACCGTGGGCTGAGGGCAACATGTCCAGTGGGCCTTTCTGAGACAGGCCCGAGGCTGACCGGTTTCACCTCCTCAAACCTGCCTTACTGGGCCCACACCCAGCTACTTTGGGAGTGCCCTTTGACCCTGTTGAAAAGCTTAAATTTTGTAAACAAAAGCATCTGGTGTGGGCCTTCTCACTCTCAGGGCTGTTTGTTTTGGGCCTGTGCTGGCAAGCAGACTTTGAGTGTGTTTAAGATCACCTTCCAGTTAAGCCAGCGAGGGTTACTAGAATTTCCCGAAGCCTAAGGGTGAACAGCTGGGATCTATTCCTATAGCACCAGCCCTGCAGGACATCTCTCCTTCCAAAATCAGCGCGGGCTCACAACTCCCAGCACCAGCAAGCTCTTTCCGCCTAGATACCGGCTAACTGCTGATGCCTTTAGTTCACCCCCTTCACTAATTGTGCCCGTGTTTGTGCGTTGCTGCTCTGTCCACATCTGTCCCTGGGTGCATTGGCTTACTCTGTCTAAGTGCATCTCCTACCTCTGGAATTTGAGATGTCCTGAGGGCAGGAATCATTTCCCCCAAAATCATACTGAGGAGACCCCCACCCTCCACTGCAGAGGGTGGGGACAAACTCCTTTCCTTCAATCCCTCTAGGACAAAAGGTGTTTAGACCCTGCGGTCAAGTGATTGGTATATAAATGGCAGTGAGTCACAGGGCTTGCCAGATGTGATAAAATCTCGCAGCACTGGCTCCTGCTCCCACTTTTCCTCCTCACTCTGGCCTGAACAAGCCCACAGAAGACCCTGCGGGGGGGGGGGGATCAGCTGGTTGCTGAGAAGTGATGGCACTGGGGGCAGGCAGTACCCTCTTTGGAGGTGGGGGTTGTCACTAAAGTCAGGGCACTTGAGGGTGACACCTCATTCCAGGCTCCCAGGAGTAAACTGTGTGTCAGCTAAGGTCAGCTGCTGCTTTAGGACTGGGCATGACCTGTTCAGCCCTTCATTCTGGGGTGGGCGGGAGGTCGAATGCTCTTCAGATTATTCCAGGGAGTGGGTATGGAGAAAAGGAAGGCAGCCTCCTCCTCAGTGCCTCTGGGGTTGAGCTCCTGTTTACCTAAGTCAATTGGTCTAGGAATTGTCTTGCTGAACCTTGAGTGCTCTCCGGGTTATGAGATACATTGAAGCCCTTTTCCTTGTTTCTCCATAGGAACTCCTTCCAAGGGCTTGATGTGATTGGACCAAACCTATTTTATTAAAGGTTTGGGTCTACAGTAAGAGGACAAGCAATTTAGCACTGTTCTAAAACTTCCCAGGCGTTCTCTTTAACACTGGCTCCAGTCCCCATCCCATACCACTTCATGCCTGGTTCATGTTCTAGTCAAGCTACAAGTCTCATCTACTTCCCCTCTTTTTCCCCTTCTTCATAGAAGCAAAAATATAGAATCCTGGGGGCTGGAGTGGTGGCTCAGCAGTTAAGGTGCTTGCCTGACATGCGCAGGGACATGAGTTCAAACCCTAGTACCAATACACAACGAAGTGTTTGGAGCAATGAAAGCCAAATAAAAAACTAAAAAATAAAATTGACTCCCTCTCTCTCTCTATCTCTTAAAAAAAAAAATATATATATATATATATATAGGCACTATGGTGCACACCTATAATTCTAGCGGCTCAGGAGACTGAGGCAGGAGGATTGCAAATTGAAAGCCAGCCTTAGCAACTCAGTGAGGCCATAGGCAACAGTGAAACCCCATCTCAAAATAAAATATATAAAGGTCTGGGGATGTGGCACAGTAGGGTCAATTGCTAGTACAAAGAAAACAAACAAAAAACAAAGAATCTTCTTATTTTCTTCTGCATAGTAATTTAGCTCTTTCTAACCCTCACCCATACCTTTGAGCCTCCCAAAGAATACAATGAGATGGGCCCCTAGCTCCAAGCTTCTGTGTGGCAGAGAGGGAGCAGATCTTCCTAAGTCTAGCAGCTAGGCTGGAAGGTAGTGGCAGGGCCCACCCTGGACTTCTAGCAGATTCCTCTTTGGATTCAGAAGCTGAGGGCAGGGAGTTGTGATCTTTTCCCCACTAAGATCATCATTCTGCTCCAAATTGGATGGCCCAGTCCTCACAAAACCCCTCTAGGTCCATCTCACTCCAGGAGCTATTCCCTCAGTACCTATGTTGCTTCCACAAAGCCCCAGGGCCTGAGGGAAGCAGCTGAACCACCTAGGACACCTGACAATTTTTGACTCAGCAGGGCTCAAGCCCTGACCTAAGGGAGTTCCCAGCCCCTTCTGAGGGAGGGAAGGAAACCCAGAGCTGAGCTTAGAAAGAAGCTTGGAGCTGCTGTTGACATTATCTTAATTCCGGATGATTTCCTGTTGTCATTATGGGCTCTCATTAAGCCCCACTGAGGATGATACTAAATACTGAGAATAACTTCAGATTCCCTGGCTCCAACCACAAGAAAATTAAATAAAGAAAGATTCTTTGGCTCCAAAATTCCAACATAGGGATTCACACCACCTATTCCTTTTTGAAGAATGTGAGGATGCTGGGGGCAGGGGGTGTCATATTTTAATATTTCACAATAAAAACTGTAATTCTGCTGGGCTCAGTGCCACATACCTGTAATCCCAGCAACTCAGGAGGCTGAAGCAAGAGGATCAAAAGTTTGAGGCCAGCTTCAGCAACTTAGTGAGATCCTAAGCAACTTAGCGAGAGCCTGTCTCCAAATAAAAAATTAAAAGGACTGGGGATGTAACTCAGTGATAAAGCACCCCTGGGTTTAGTCCCCAATAATCCCCCTCCCAAAATTGTATAATCC
>PVKS010023599.1:0-32198 GCA_004027875.1 Aplodontia rufa | reverse complement strand
TTACTAGACCAGCTTTCTCACTGTCCATTTTATTTAATATTATCCTTTTGGATATTATATGTATTGATGGTCCTAATCATGTAAGAACCCAAGAGAAATGTGAGAGTCATTGTTATATTGAAGGCAACTCTTCTATCCATCCTTAAAATTGTAACAAGTTAACATTAAATGCCATGGATTTAAGAGTAGAACAATTTGGGCCTGGAGCGGTGTCTTGGCGGTTATGGCACGATTATGGTGCAAGTACAGGGGTTCAAACTCCAGCACCCATATACATAACTAAATGTCAGAGCAATGAAAGATATGTGAAAAAACTCAATAAAAATTGATTCTCCCTGTCTCTTTCTGTCCTCTCTTTCTCACTGTCCTTATCTAATAAAAGAAAAAAGATTAGAACAATTTGCCAGTCAGTGCCAAGAGTGGCCAAAAAATGTTTTAAGTAATCAGGTTTTGGAATTCTAGACCATAATTCTAGAGCTGATGGATTGGGAATTTTTGGTTATAATGCAACATATGGAGGAATGACCCAATCTGAAAAGCAACAGAAATGCTATACACTAAGGGTAGAATGAGGGGATGTTCTGGATAATAAAACTAACAACCTAGGGGCTGGAGTGGTGGCTTGGTGGTTACGGCGCTTGCCTGGCATACGCAATTACATGGGTTCAAACCCCAGCACCCACATACACAACTGAATGTCAGAGCAACGAAAGCCATGTGAAGAACTCAGTAAAAATTGATTCTGTCTCTCTCTCTCTCTCACTGTCATTCTTTCTTTAAAAAAACAATCTAAAATAAAAAATTTTTAAATAATAAAATAAAAGGAAAGAAGAAAGGGAGAAAGAGGTATGTCACCAACAAACTTTGACCTTAGGGAAAGTACTCAACTTCAGAATCTGAGTTTCCTAACCTCTACAAATAGCTGCAATTTCCTTGAATGAATAGAACTGTTTGAAGCTTTGTTAGTCACACAGTGGAAAAGGCAGTTTGATAGAAGGGATATTTTTCTTTTCTCTTTCAGTACTGTTGGAAAAACCAAAAGGAAATAACCAAGAAAAGAGTTCTATGCGGAATGCAGTGGTAGGGAAGGAGGAATCAGGGACAGAATATGCACGTAGCATCTCCCCCTAACGCCAACTAATTACCTTCAGCCAGACACGTGGGCACACAGCAGTAGTCAGTAAACCATTTACCAAATACCAAATTAAAGTCATTTCAAAGCTGGAAATCCCCAACGGCATGGCATATACCACATTTCTCAGCTGTGGAACTGCGCATCAGGAGCCAGTATAATGTTCTCCATAACTATGCTCTGCACCTATTTATTAACAGACTCAATAGTAAAATAATCCAATAGAATTGCACGTCTCATTTTACTGAACATAAAACCCACTCCTTTTTAAAATGTTTCAGCCAATTAACATAAGTCTTCATAGACATATTCTGTAACCATTTTGAGGAAAAAGGGATGATATTTCAAGTTTTTCATTGATATAAAACCTGTCTTTTAATTAACAACAGTAAAGAGAAAATGATAATAGAGGTGAATTATTTCCAAGTAGAGGAAGCACCCAAAGGAAGACAATTCAAGTTTTAGTCATTTCTTCAAATGGCCTAGTGAGCATTTATTTCCCAAAGAGTGCCTTCCAAAATCACTTTCTTTAGAAAAATAATATGAATTCCTATTAGAAATAAAGTTCAAATACTAAAGGAATTTGCGTAGTTGCTTTTCTTTTCTGACACAGAAAATATGATTTTCAATTCAACACAGTAGAGATATAAAAGATTTTGGGGTTTTTTTTTTCAAATATACATGGTGGACTATACTTGTACCATTATATTTCATTTCATATTTATTTGTGAATCAATGAGAATTAATATAGCAAATAGGAGCTTCCTTGTCCTTATCTGTAGAAGCAGTTTAATTCCAGAGATAGCTTTATATACTGAAATGATTTAATACCTCTAAGTCACATGAATATGAAGCAGAGATGATAATGTCTGTCTCACAGTAGATTGTAGGCAGTGGAGGATGTGTGTATAAGAAGCCAATGACAGGTGGGCTCACATAATAACCTGTAGATATTTTGGGTATTATGCATATTATAGAAGACAGAGTTTTTAGACAACTATTCCCTGACCTGTAAAAGTAAGGCAGTGGGGCTGGAGAGGTGGCTCAGCAGTAGAGTGCTTGCCTGGCGTCTGTGAGGACAGGGGTTCCAACCTCGGCAGTACATACACAAGTAAGTGGAAGAAAAACAAAAGCCAGATGAAAAAATAAAACTAACTCTCTCTTTCTCTCTCTCTCTAATAAAACTAAAGTAAAGCAGCATTTTATTATTAACAATTTTGGTTTAGGTGTTATTGTTTAGAAGAGATCCAAACTTAAATGAACCTGTCCATCTATAATAAAGACAACATTTCTGCATTGGTTAGCAGAGCACTCTCCCTCCCCATGTCCCTCAGAAGTCTACTTGGACGTTCTGACATTTCAAGGGCTCTCCTCTGGCTGGGCTGTCTTCATGTCAGCTTCAGTGCTTCCTCTCTCCCACCCTGCTCCACATTTCTTCATCTCAGATCTAGATCACTGTGAGTAAAATTTCTTCCTGTTCTTCCCATTTCCAATGCTTCCTAAATGCTGATGCTAGAACAATCTTGTTGTAGCATAAGTCTTGCAATAGTAAATAAACTGATTATAAAGGTAATCAATAAAATTGTACTTAATATGCACATTAACAGTACATTTTTAAGGTGGGGTTTATGGACTCATTTCTCTTCCTACATGTGCATTAAAATCAGCTAAAGAAATATGCATTAAGGCTGGAGCAGTGGCTCTGAGGTTGGAGTGCTTTCCTGGCATGCCTGGCATGCAGGAGGACTCAAGTTCAAAACCCAGCACCACATATACAACTAAGTGTCAGAGAAACAAAGGCCAGACAAATAAACAAATAAAGTTAATACTCTTTCTCTCTCTCTCTCTCTCTCTCTCTCTCTCATTCTCTCCCTCTCTCTCTTAAAAAAAAAAAAAAATATATATATCCATTAGCCAGGCAAGGTGGTACACACCTATAATCCCAGGGACTAGGGAATCTGAAGCAAGAGGATTGCAATTTCAAAGCCAGTTTCAGAAACTTAGCAAGGCCCAAAGAAACTCAGTAAGATCCTGTCTCAAAAAATACAGAAATGACTGGGGATATGGCTCAATGGTTAAGCATCCATGAATTCAATCCCTGGTTAAAAAAACAAAAGATATGCATTAATGATGTGGGAAGAGGTCTACAATTCATTGTTAATTGAAAAGAAGCAGCTCTCTTAATAATATCTATCATATCACCCCCATGTTGTTAAACAGTAAATTATATACTTATACACAAAAGTATTCAAAATACATGCGTGAAATATTACAGGGGAGCAAAGTAATGTATATAAATAAAAAAGGCATGAATTTGTTCATAGTGGTCACAAAGATGGGATAAGATTAGAGGAGCATGAGGAAAGAAATTTTATTTGTTTAGTTAGTTTGTGGGGGATATAATGGGTATTTTGTTTAACTTTAATTTGTGCTTTGTGGTCTTATGTATTTCATAGATTTGATTAAAAATGATCTTGTGAGTTTGAAGCCAATCAGGATTTTTCACTTATTTTATACAAGACTGTATTGTTTACTTCTTTTTTAAAAAATAAAGAACATGTGTTTCCTTAACAATTCGAAAAAAATTGCCAGCCCATAAAATTTTTAATTAAAAATGAGAATTTAGGCAAAGCTACCTTTATTGGCAGATACAGCCTTGAAAACGTTGTTTTTATTCTAGTTGGGAATTACTTATGCAAGTTGTCAATTATCACACCATCTCAGAATTCTATTAAAATGGACCACAGAATAATGCCTTGCTGTGCTGTAAGTGTAAGCTAATGTAAGTGGATTATATGTAAGAGGTTTAACAAGCTGTGGGATCAGAAAGGGTTATAGAAAAAGAAATTCAGCCCAATAGATTTTCTTTTCTGTAAATACTGTATCGCTAAATGAAAATTAGAAGATAAGAAGAATCAGGAGGTTTTGTTTTTGTTATTCCTAGAAGTCTAATATCCTTCACCTGACAGACTTAACCAGAAATTATGTTCTCAGAGATGCTGTATTTTAGAGAAGCTCAATGTCCCTGGGCTACTTGCAGAGGCAGCAAATACCCCCTTTGACACTGGAAGTGCCCATATCTGACCATTTATTTAACGGTGTGGTAAACAGTTTAGGACTTCCGATGTTCTCTTCACATGGAAGCTCCCCAGCCACAAAATTCTTTAAGAATTTCAAAATCTTCCATTTCCTATCAGATCAATTATAGAGACTCAACTTGTTACTTGAAGGGCAGGATTATGACTAAGAGCGTGAAATAAAAGAAGATGCGCTAGCGAGGTGTACGCTGGAAACACCACAGGAGAGACGAAGGAGCCGCAATAGACAGCACACATTAGCATGACATCAGAGGAAACCAGAAGAGCTGGCAGAGGCGAAGCCACAAAGGCGTTTACGTGAAGAGCAATCAAAAGTCACAAAAGGACTGTACCTGGCAATGAGGTATGGAAATCAGGGGAAATAATCACAATTGTGATCAGAATGCATCTTAGCTGTAGTGTTAAGAGCAGATGGAAAGAGGTCAACATAAGTCAATATCACAGCTCCATCCATGGCTTGCAACTGTGAAAAGTTCCTCATCTCAAACAGAATAAAAGCTAATGTACTTATAGTATCCTGAAAAGTTTTCTAGGATCTGCCCCTCACCCATTTCTTAGACTTTAGTTTCCACTAACAATGTTTACAGCACAAGTATTTTGTGGAATCAAGTCAAAATTATTTTGTGGTCAACTTATAAGCATCTGGCCAATGAGATCGCTTTCTTGAATTGATTATGTTTATACTGCTCTTAGAGAACAGGTACTAAAGTGGTCCCATCCAACCCTTCTCTAGAAGACAAAGATTATAAAAATAAATCCTTTAGGAGGACTTACCTAAAATCCTATATATGTGTCTAGTAAATCTATATTTGAGAAATACAAAGGTCAGTTTGTTTGCCTTGACTTAATCTCACCTGGGAAAGATTGGAGGTGTGGTCCAAAAGCTGCAAGAAATCCAGTCTTTTCAAAGTTTTCAGGTGATGCTGGTTTTTGAGCACCCAGCTGGTATTCTAGTATCTAATGATTGATTGGCTGACTTCTCTGAAATTCCCCTCAGCATACGTGTAAACTGGCATCGCTAAAAGGAAACCAGCCATCTTTCTCCTGCTGCATGTAGGCCATTCTTGGAGCATGTATATATGGGCCCTCAGCATAAGCATACTTCAGATAATATAAATTCACAGGGACTTTAGGCATTTTTTTTCCATGACAGAGTGTTGGGTGCACCAAAATTTTTGAAAGAGTAGCAAGATAAAAATTTTCACTCTATTCCTACAGTTTCCAAGCTATTTTCCCAGACTCTGGGTGGGGGGGGGGGGGAATGAAGCAGAACAAATGTTTGCATAATTGCCAGTTGGGAAACCCCATGATTCAAGAAAGATATATAACAAAATTCAAGAAGCACTAAGCAATACATAGAGCATACCATACCCATTTCCAATAATGCTGCCCTGGGCAAAATGAATATGTTCTCTTCCCCTCTCTCCCTCTCTTTATCTCCCTCTCTTACTCTTCCTCTCCCTCCCTGTCTCTTTTCTTCTCTAAGAGTGGAAGACACTTCATTCCATACAATCTGGAATGCTCAAGATAGATGCTGCAGATATATCTGAAAACAAATTTCTATGTTGTCAGCAAATCATGAAGACGGAAGGCTGCCTCCCACCACTGCAAGATTTAAAGTTACGGCAGCACTTCTATCATGAAGACCTTCTTCCTAAAGTTTACAACCCAGTTGTAAAAAGGCTGCTTCAGGATCAAGTTTTGTAGGCCTAAGAAAGGAGAAAAATATTAAGATTTATTATGAAATAAAGTACATTTTAAATTTTGTCTTCAAAATTTAATTTTGTGCCACAACTAATTTTGATCAATAGTACAAGAACAATAGTGACTAGAAACGAATGGGATAGAAACACATTTTCACCAATGCTGAATACGTGTTGGGAAATAATTTCAAGCAAATGACCATATCATTCCAGGTTAAAGTTTGCATAGTTTGATTTCATTTACTCGTCTCGTTTTGATTAGAGGTAATTATGAATATCTGCACTACATCTATACTGAGTTAGCAAATGATTTTATACTTCAAAAGTCTCCGGGAAAAACCTACATTCATGAAATACAAAGATAGATGCTCCTAGTAACCCTTTTTCTGTCTCAGATAAATACAAAGTTCAGTCAAACACTTGCTCTCTCCTGTTTCCAATACCCCTCCCCTCCACTGATACATACACACCAAATAGAGTGCCTTTTTTCTTGTCTGTTTATTTTCAAATGAAAAGTTAAGTCCCAAAATACATTAGAAAAAGAAAAAAATTAAACCCTATTGTTTTAAATCTACACTTAAAAAGGATGTACAAATAGTGTCATAAACACTCTTCTCAAGACAAAGAATTTGTATTCTACACATAAGGACTATCTTCCCCCTGCTTGCTTAGCAAAACAGTCCTCACTTGGTGGTCATTTAATTGTTACTAATGATAATAATTTGAATCACAAATTTAACTAAAAATAACCACCTTCAGAATAGGTTTGTCTCTCCTCAATAATTTAAATAAAAAACTACCTACATAGTAAATAACCAAAAAAAAATTGGCCATTTAGAAAGCAGGGTTGTCACACCAAACGTTCATACCCCGAGAAGACGATTTTTCTGGCTGACATCTTAAGACTTTCTGTGAAGCCCTCATCTGGACCAACTTTCTCCAAAAACCACATCGCTTAACTCCTTCACTTCCTCATAGCAATTCTCGAGCCTCATCTCTTCCAAGAGTCTCCACCTCCCAAATCCCATAACTCTAATTTTGCATTCAATACTAATTGGGATAAAAAAGTCAAGAGGTTTAGGGCACTTGAAAGAAAATTTAAGTAAGGCAAGAAGAATATTGTTCTGCACTAGGGAAATATGGTAAAGAAGGAACTTTTTAAAATATTGGTATCTAGTATGAGATGTCCTTGGAAACATAATAAATAGGCCTCATGAAGCACTGCATTTCTCTTTGTGGAAGAGAAGAAATTTTGAAGGATGATATTATTAAATAAGAATGATGTTAAAAATGGATTACTGAAAAAAGTGAATCTAATTTTGAAAGGTCAGTATGATTTGCCTGAAAGAGAAATACTGGACTACTTGATCTTAAAGGAAATACAGAACATTGCCATCCACACATATTTTAACAAAACTTTTACTTTCTTTGTACTTCTTTTTTCTTTTCTTCCCCCCTCCCCATTCTTAAGTTGTACCCGGCTTTACACTGAAATGTCCTTTGGTTTCTGTCTTCTTAAGCCTTCAGTATCAAACTTCACTAGCAAATGAAGGAAAACCAGGTAAGAATGTGACTACTACAATTAGGGATTATAGAAATTAATATTCATTATTTTTAAATACAACCATTTATGATGCTATAGGAGTATTTTTATTTGTATCTTTAAATGTCCCTCAAAATATTCATGTGTAGAAGGCTTGTAGATGGTGCTCTTTAGAGGATGTGGAAACATTAGGACCTGAGAGAAACTTAGATCACTAAGGAGGAGGATATTGGGGCCCCCACCCCCACTTTTCCTCTGCTTTCTAGCTGCCCAGAGGGGACTAGCTTTCCTCCACCACACTCTTCCCCGTGATATATTGCCCAGTCACAGGACCAGAAGCAGGTGATCATGGGCTGAAACTTCTGAAACCATGAACCAAAATAAATAATTCCTCCTTTATAGTTGCTTATCTCTGTGATTTTGTCACAGCAATGGAAAACTAACATAAGGTAGAAACATTACATTAGCACCTTGAAATTCTTCCTCATAGAAGGAATGTCAGACATTGAAGTGCTGCTCTAAAAATACTTTTCACTCTGTTTCATAGACTAGGTAATAACTTCCCAAATAACTTAGCTTCCCAATTATATTTGACTGGTTCTGCCTATGTTTCCTGTCCCAGGCACAACTCATAAGTAACTGACAGTTTATTCTGAAATGTGCACTTTTTTTCTCCTTTCCTTTGACTTCAAAATAGGAAATCCTTCTCAAACAACTCCTGCCTTCTTCACTCTTCAGCATTTTTCAAGTTCTCCTGAATTGTTGGTATTTATTATATTGTAAAAAAAACAAAAAAAACTTTTCTATAAAGGTTATAAAAAGGATTTATTGAATTTTGAAGGCTTTTTCAACTGAAGTTATATGCCTGATAAAGTCTAGAATGGACATTGATTTCTTCCATGTTTTAACGCAGTCAAGTCTCTCTCTCTATTTAAAAAGAAGCAATGAAGGAGCACACATTTACAATAGGAATATTAAATAAGATGCTGAATAGCTAAGAATAAAGGGATTAGTTATGCATACATGATTCAAAGGGAGTTGCCTCATAGAAACCTGATGTAAAATTTGCCAAAAGCCCATTATCTAAAGATTCCCAAGTATCAAATAAGTTTTCACTGGATATTATATAACCTGTTGTCAAATGATTTTCCTTTAAGCCTACATAATAATTTTCTTTTAAAAATAATAAGCAAATCTGCTTCCAAATAAAGAATATGTCTTTTTATAATTTGAAATATGTTTGTTAATTAATAATGGTCTACTGATCACTTTTCTATTCTTAAACTCTGATTTTTAGGAAACTAGAAATGGTGTTTGACAACTTAATTAACATTGGATCAACTCCAACCTGAGAATGAGGTCCGTGCACAAGACAATTATATCCTTCTATATAGAAGACTTGATAAAAACATGAAAGCAGCAATGTGCCCAGAGAAGTAGTGCACACTTGTAACCTAGGAGGCTAAGGCAGGAGAACCCCAAGTTTGAGGCCAACCTTAAGAACTTAGCAAGACCCTGTCCCAAAAATTTTAAAAAAAAAATTTAAAAGTCTGGGTATATAGCTCAGTAGTAAAGTGCCTTCAGATTCAATTCCTACTGCCAAAAACAAAAAGCTGCAATAGATTACAAAATGTGGATATATCTCTTCAAGATCATGATTAAAATCAAGAAGAAAAGGAAAAGGACTGTAAATATTGTAAAGTTACTTATACAGTAACAAGTTATTTGTATCATGTTCTATAATGTACAAGTGCTTTGACTTCATTGAAATAAATAAAACGTTACATTCAGCTAATTAGGATAAACTTCAAAGTTACCTCAGACCCTAAAAAAAGGTACTCTCTTAAAAATCTAAGGATATAACAACATATCTTTAAGATTTTTTTCCAATTTTAAGACAGCAACTGACATTCCTATTGATTCTATATATATTTAAAACTCTAAAGTGTATAAATACTCTAATTCCTATCTTTATGTGCATATTCATACTGGCATCTTTATATTTAGCCAATCAGCCAGCACTTGGCTTTGCAGAACTTGGAGGCTTAATGGCTACAGTTAAGAGGAAAAACCTAGGGCATTTTCACATGTGTTATAAACAGAACCCATCAGTATAGCACAGAATAAGAGAGAGAGGTTTTTGTTATCCTCGTTCCCCCAGCTAATTGAGCTCACCCTAAGGTTAATGTCAAATGACGTTCTCATGCCTCCAGACAAGAACAGAAAATAGTGTCCACTAAGAGGAGCATGCTATGGAGCAAGGTCATCCCAGAGGTGAGGAATCCAAGCCCTTTCATATGACCACAGGGCATCTTGAAGCTTGCTCACCAGGGCAGGCCAGGCTGGTGTTGGAGACTGTTTTTCAGTGCTTAACTACCAGCTTTGCAAATAAGGAATGAGGAGAGCAATATCTTTAAGAAAAGAAGGGGTATTCACACAAAAGGGAAGGTTACAAAGGAGAGAAGTTCCATAGATAAACATTAGGCTCAGGCACATTGTTAACATAAACCTTATGGGAAAGTGGCAAAATAATTCAGATAATGCATATAGATTTCCAGGAATAACTTTTTTTGATGTACAGGAAACAGGTTAAAGATAAAAATTCACCTGGATTAAAGATACAGTCAGCTGCTTGAATAACTTAAAGCAGGAGTCTGGTATGCAAGATAAATAGGTACCTCCCTAACAATTAGAAAAAAACTACAGCTGCTATTTAGAAAACCAAGCAAAGACCAACGACCTTAAAAGTAAGACATTCCATGCCAGAGACTGGAATGAACTCATTGTACAAAGAAAAGAACACGTGAGCAGTAGAGATGATGAGAGCAACAAGGAGAATTCTGGCTCTAGGCCTAATATGCTGGAAAATCACAAATTTCAGATGTTTCCATATGATATGTTCAACTTAAAACTGCAACAGATTCATCAAAAATTAAAAATAGGACTACCATATGACCCAGTAATCTCACTTATGAACATATAGCCAAAGGAAATGAAATTATTTTCTCAAAGATATAACTGTACTCCCATGCTTATCATTCACAATAGCCAAGAAGGTTGGGTCAATTAAATGGGACAGTTAAATGGGTAAAGAAAATGTGCCAAACACACACACTGAGCCCACATGAAATATTAAAAAGAAGGAAATCCCATCATTTGCAGCAATGTGGATGAACCTGGGGGACATTTCTAAGCTGAGCACAGAAAGACAAATACCACTTGATTATACTTGAAGGATGGGGAAACAGGGCATACATTTTCAGTTACACAGGATAAATAAGTTCTGGAGCTCTAACGGACCACCTGGTAACTCTGGCTCATACCGTATTGTATCCATGACTGTTCCCAAAAGTGTGGGTGTTAAATATTCTCCACACACACACACCAAGGTAATTACATGAGGAGTTGGATATGTTAATTAGCCTGCTGTGGTAATCACTTTGCAATACATACATATAGGAAAACATTACCATGTACATCTGAAATATATATATATATAATTTCTATTTGCCAATTATACCTCCATAAACCTAAAAAAAGAAGAGAATACACACACACACACACAACAAGCACAAAGCTGATGTCAGATCAGAGTAAAGAAAAGACTGGAGGAAAGCAGATACCACTTTTGAAAACAAGAGTCTACTCATGAGCAGCCTTATGAAAACATGTTTGTTTCCCAGTCAGGGACTTTCAAGAGATCTCAAGAGAAATATACCTTTCTCTCTCACTGGGATAGCTTTACCATTTTTGACAATAGCTTGTTTGCAAAAATGCATAGTTTATAATAGATTATAAATCATCAGCATAGTTTTAGGAAATTATTTGGAAAGTTAACAGTTATGATGGTCAATTTAAATTCTCCAAGAACATAACACCTTATAAGTTTGTAGGCACAAAGCAACTCATAGAAATATTTCCAAATGGCAAAATGATTTTTCATTTTTTAGAATGGCTAAAGTATGCAGCCCACAGTTACATATCCCTGGAAGAAAATATGGTAAAACACCAATTCCAGAAACAGAAAAAAATAAGAATTCTTAGCTCTGAAAGAATTCTCTGAAAGAATGTAAGAACATTCTAAATCAAATGGCCCTTGATGAAACTGACTATTCTAAAGGGTTCTTGTTTTAATTTTGAAACATTAAGGATAAAATTTCAATTAAAAAAATCGACAAAAAGCCAGCTAAAATATGTTTCATATTGCCCTATACTTAAACTGTCTGAAAGTAAAAATAAAACATACTTGACAAGCTCTAATTGAACTAGTGCCTTTTTTGTGGCAATTTCTAGCTACTATCTTCTAAATTTAAAAAAATCAAAATCAAAATGTAAGTACTAGGTTTTTATTCATATCTGAAAACCCTAGATTATTGTGTCTTTTCGCTGGTGTTACTAATATTTATCTGTAGCCACACTGCTCAAAATGGTAGCAATTAATCATGGGTAGCTACTGTAATAATTAATTTTACTAATAAATATTTATCTCTTAGTAACCTTAGCCATGTTTCAAATGCTTAAGAACACATGTAACTAGAGTACCTATGTTGGGTGAGAGCAGACATAGAACATACCTCTGACCACAGAAGGATCACACTGATCTGCAGGTTATAAACAGAAGTAACATTACACATTTGAATACATTGAGAATTTCTAGTAGAAATTCAGCCTTCAAAGCTATATCTTAGTGGGAAGAAAATCAATCACAATAAACTTCAAAAATGTTTCTATCACCCCTTATATTTGAATTAAGTGCATAACCTTAACAGTCAGTTTATTTCAACTTGTGCTAAGCTCCTCAAACCAAAAATAGGGAAAAGACAATTGATTCACATCTATGGGCTCCCTAACATCCTCTTTTATTACATTAAACATCCTAAGATTTTTCTGGGCAGATGCAGGTGAATAGTTTCAATTTGAATTCCCTAATAACCAAATTATGCCATTCTTTAACAACTCTTCCCAATATTCTATCAGTAAATAATATGTGAATGTATTACTTAAAACATACATGTTCATAATAAGTATTTAATCAATAATTTATGATTTGTAGTTTGAAACAGACATGATTTTTCTGTGTTCATAAAGAAAGAAAAAAAGACCAGGACTTTCTCAACCATATCACACCCACGTGGAAATTACTTGGGAAAGGATGCAGAAGATTGCCTAAGTGGACATGTCTCCATTTAAATCAATTTCACTCTAACTGGCGAGCAAGTCCAACTTTGTTAACTCAGCTGCAATATGAGCTATCTGGAGGGTGGTGCAATGGGGGGAGGATAATCCTTTAATATGTACAAACACAAAACACATACACATTTACATCAGAAAGCAGTGCCCATTGATTTCACCCCTAAAGCCCCTCTGGAGGACGTTAATCCTCAATTGTCTGATATAATTCCTCCCTCTTCTTCGCCATTTTAGTTTGTGCATATTTTCCACAAAATTAAAGAGTGCTACTTCTAATAGTGGTATCCTCAGTGCCTTGATGACTCCAACTCTGCCTGCTAAACAGCATGGAAACATACATACTAAAACAAATCCAGAAGCAGTAGATTGCTTCCTAACAGAATTAGCGAAATGGCAAGTGAGATGAGTCAAGAATTTTTGGCTCACCCATTTCTCTACAACCGTTCGACCAAACAGACACGGACAACTCATATAAAGTTCTAGTAGAGTCTCACCCTCTGCACAAACCTTTTGTAAACTATCTGGAAGCCCAAGAAAAAAAATGTAAATAAAGAGAGAATAGATAAATATGAAAGAGAATTATAAACAATATCATCTTCCAATTTAAAAAAGACAACCGTCAGCAATTTAAAACTCTGCTGGATTTAAGTTCATTAATTGAAATAGTTTCTGCTTGTTCCTACTGCATGTGTTGCCTGTCTTGCATTCGTGTTTTTTAACCACTACAGCTAGATGATTTAAATTAATCTCAGACAGATAAAGCTAAGATATAGCAACATTACACCACAGATAATTTATTTAAATTGGTATTCTGAGTCTTCTTAAATATAAAGAAGAAAATGTTTCCTTAATTCACTGTAGGATGAAGAAGCAAACATCTGTGAACATTTAGCATCTTAGGAAAGGACAAAACAGCAACAGTAGCATGATACGGAAACATTAAAGCAGGCATTTAAACTGTTACAAGAAATGAAACACGCTGGTGCTACACTAAACCAACGCATGAAGCCAAGTCGTCAAACCCATCCTCCTCACTAGAATTCTGGACAGTTCCGCGAAACAGGTAGAGAATAGGCAGACAGATGCTAACCCTGTTACTCTTGCAATTCCTTTTGTTCCTGCCAGGAATGGGCAAATGTGAAATCTGCCCACCACTGTGGAGTTTATATAGCCCAAACTATCATTTCACACAAGTGGAAACAGGTCCAGAGAAGTAAAATGACAGGTTCAGTGTTTCACAGCAACACAACCACAGTGCCAGACCAGAGAGTCATGAATCCATAGCTGGGGTGTTGGCAGGAAGCCAGCGGTCCTTGTCCGTTTCTTAGGGAACAACGTAAATTTTGAATTGGATGAAGATTCTTCCAGCATATGTAACTTTCTTTGAGAAAAAGGAATGAACAAACAAACAAAAGCTAATAATTATTTTTATTGCCAACCCCTTGGAGCCTTTTAAATAGATACTCAATGGAACTGCAAAAAGTATTAAATATACATGATAAGATTTTTTAAATTACCGATCAACTTCTTGTCAGATGACACAGTTGCAAAAGTCTAATTTTTTTCTAAATCCCAACCTCTTGCAACATCAGTCTATGCAAAGACAACTGCCAAATTAATCTTCCTAAAACAGTTTTAATCATGCCACTCTCTTATGCACAAACACCTGGTAGTTCCCCTTTGCCTACCAAATTAAATGTGAAATCGTCACACTGTCATTCAAAGGCCTTCACAATGTATCCCAGTCAATCTTTCCTTACTGGTACTCATTGTCTACTTCCCGGTCCAACTCCAGCCATGTGGTAGTCACAACCCTTGTTCTCCCTTACCTCCGTGCCTCTATTTACCCCTTCTAATCTGTTGTTCACACACATTTACTCCTTCCACATCTATCTGTCAAGTGTCTATGTTATTCAAGATCACCTTTGGTCCTATCATTTTCTGATTGGCCACTCTAACCTTATCCAAAACACATTCCCAATTAGACATCACCTCTCATTCCTTTAAATTCTCCTAGAATAGGTTTGTTCTTCTTTCATGAACATTACCACACTACCTTATATCCATACTATATTTGTGCCATCCTAACATCCTTTCCCATCAGACTGAGCTACCTGAGGACACACTCAGTGACCTGTACTGCTGCCATAATCCAATTGTGTGCCAACAGATTTTAAAGACAGAACACACAAGAATGACTTAACTTTGACTAAGGTGAGCTTTCAGGAAGGTGTATGTGGAGGTTGTCTTAGAGTCAGACCATCAACAGGGACATGATATATGTTTAAGTCAGTCTTTGAGTCACTATGACCAAAGACCCAACAAGAACTATTTACAGCAAGAAAAGTTTATTTTGGCTCATAGTTTCAGAGATTCAGTCCATGGTCATCTGACGTCATAGCTCTGAGCCCAAATTGAGGCAGAACATCAGGGTGGAAGTGAAAGTGGCTCAGAACAGGACAGCCAGGAAGCAAAGAGAAAGCTCTGCTCATCAGGACAAAATATGTGCCCCAAAGGTGCTCCCCAGTGACCTACTTCCTCTGGATACTCCCCACCTGCCTACAGTGGCCACCCAGCTGATCCATATCAGTGGATTAATCCATTGATCAGGCTATCTCTTGTAATCTAATCAATTCATCTGAAAATTTTTGCATTGTCTCACATGTAGGGTACATCTCAAATCTAAACCATAACATGGTAAAAGATGGACTGAGGAATAAACATCATGTGTTGCTGTGGAAGCTGGAGATGACCATTTCAGAAAAATGTGAATAGCCCAGTTTTTCATTCAGATGGGTTCCCTGGGACTCAACACTCCCTGGGGGCATGGAGTGCATTTAGAAGCTCTGTTAACTCTTTCTGCATAATTAGTGCACTGAAGAAGTCAACTGCTCAATGAGCTGGAAGGCAGTCTGCACCTTCCCTAAGGCCAGCATCTGTTCATGGGCAGGGAACACGGCAACTTGGTGGGTTTACTAATTGTGTCAGTTAGTAACTTTGGTTTCTGTTAGGAGCATAACGTAAGAATTAAAAAAGACTTTTAATGTGTGACGAATCCTGTGTGATGTAAACTACCCTGTGAGGTAGTAGAGCAAACCCTTCGAGGGGCAAGGCAACCATCCAAACCCTATCTTGGTAAAGTGAACTGTCCAGTGAGGCAGGGCAGCACAAAGGTAGGACGTAGACGTAGTATGAAATGGACAGTCTCAAGACAAAAGACAGAAGATGTCTTACGAGAAGGCAGCGGACTCTTCTCCAGACAGTAAGAGTAGGAGACAAGTGCCCAGAGAATCCAAACCTCGCACCCCTAGGAACGAAGAGGACATAGAGTGGTGGCTGTCCCCTGAGAGTAATATTAGGATATAGTTTTAGGATAGAGATGGGTGTTGTGTGGAGTGGATAAATGGTCATTCAAAAGGCAATAATTGTTTATAGTTATTGTGACATGGCGGTTGCACATGACAGTCTCTTTCCTCTTTTATAGAAAGGCCAAGACAATTAGTGTTTTTCCTAGGTGAATCATATTATGAAAATTATTGATATCTTTTCACACAATTTGTGCTTCAGTGATAATTCTCAACAATGCTAAATTTTTTGGTGAGATAGCTGTCCGTTTAGACCACAGAGGGTAAAATAAAATCACTTCTCCAATGTAGTTCTGGCATATCTGCATGATCACCAGACAAATGTAAACTTAAATTTATTTTCTTCAAATCTTGAAATGAAGCTGGGTGCAGGTGTCACATGCCTGTAATCCCAGGAGCTCAGAAGCCTGAGGCAGGAAGATCTCAAGTTCAAAACCAGCCTCAGCAATTTAGCGAGGCACTAAGCAACTTAGAACTTAGTGAGATCATGCCTCAAAATAGAACTAAAAATAAATAAAAAGGACTGGAGATGTGGCTCAGTGGTTAAGTGCCACTGGGTTCAATCCTTGGTGTCCCCCTAAAAAATAAATTAATATTAAAATGAGTTTTATTTCCCCCCTTTCTCTTTTTCCTGAAGCTCTTTCTCTTCTTCTACCAGGTTAGCATCAAAAAGCAGTTTGGGATCTTCTGTGCTGTTCCACCTATCTTCGGTTCTGTTTTGATACCAATACCATGCTGTTTTTGCTACTACAGCTCTGCAGTATAATTTCAGGTCAGGGATTGAGATACCCCCTACTTCTTCCTTCCTGTTGAGTAATGTTTTGGCTAGTCTGGATCTCCTGTTATTCCATATGAACTTGAGAATTGCTTTTTCTATATCTGTGAATAATGCCATTGGTATCTTGATGGGGATTTCATTAAATCTGCATAGGGCTTTGGGTAGAATGGCCATTTTTATTATATTGATTCTGCCTAACATGAGCATGGAATGTTTTTCCATCTACTCAGGTCTTCTGTAATTGCTTTTCTCAGTGTTTGATAGTTTTCTTTGTAGAGGTCCTTAATATCCTTTGTAAGATTAATGCCCAAGTATTTCATTTGTTTGGAAGTGATGGTGAATGGGAGAGATTTCCTGATCTCTTCTTCTGTGGATTTGTTGCTGGAGTAAAGGAAAGCTAGTGACTTACTGGAGTTGATCTTGTAGCCAGATACTTTGCTGAAATCACCTATAAGCTCCAGGAGTTTTCTGGCCGATGACAAACCCCCATATCTTGAACTATTTGATATTTGATAAAGGGGGCAAAAACATAATGTGGAAGAAAGAATGCCTGTTCAACAAATGGTGTTAGACAAATCGGACAGCCAAATGTAGACAAGTGAAGCTGGATCCTTATCTTTCACTCTGCACAAAAATTAAATCTAAATGGGTCAAAGATCTGAATATTAAGCCAACAACTTTAAACTTACTAGAAAAAGGACACAGGACACAGGAGTCGGCAGCGCCTTCCTCAACAAAACTCCCATGGCTCAAGCAGTAAAGTTAAGAATAAATGAATGGGATGCAATCAAAATAAAAAGTTTTTGCACAGCTAAAGATCCAGTCAAGAGCATCAAGACAGAACCTACAGAATGGGAGAAAACCTTTGCCTGCTACACCTTGGACAGATGGCTAATATCCAGAATATTCAGGGAACTAAAGAAACTAAACTCCAAAATCACAAATAATCCAATCAATAAATGGGCTACCAATCTTAAAAGAATCTTCTCACCAGAGGAAGTCCAGAAAGCCCATAAATATATGAGAAAATGCTCTATATCATTAGCTATAAGGGATGTGCAAATCAAAACTTCAGTGAGATACCATCTCACTCCTGTTAGAGTGGCAAAAATGAAGAATACGATCAACAGCAGATGCTGGAGGGGCTGTGGGAAAAGAGAAACACTGTCACACGGTGGCGGAACTGTAAACTGGTTCAGCCACTATGGAAAGCAGTGTGGAGAATCCTCAAAAAACTAAGGATGGAAACACCTTATGACCCAGCAATCTCACTCCTGGGTATTTTCCCAAAAGAGTTAGAATCAGCATGTTATAATGATATGGGTTCATCAATGTTTATAGCAGCTCAATTTACTATGGAACCAACCCAGATGCCCCTCACTGGACAAGTGGATACAAAAACTGTGGTACATATATACAATGGAATACTACTCGGCCATTAAAGAAGACAATATTATGGCTTTTGCAGCCAAATGGATGGAGATGGAAAGAATTATGCTAAATGAAGTATCCCAATCTCAGAGACTCAAGGGCTGAATGGTATCTCTCATCTGTGGAAGCCTGAATACATGGGGAAGCAGTATGTTAGACGGCAAAGCTAATAATAACTTCAAATTGTATGATTCTCAACGCAACAGGGAGATGACTCCCTAGGATACTTGGAGGCATAGGGAGGGGGATGGGAAGAGGAGGGTGAAGGAAGAACTCCTAGGAGACTGGAGAGTGGGAATATGGGGGAATCATCTCAGAAGGAGATCTCTGCCCTCCACGAGATATCCATTTAACACAGGAGTTCTTCTGGGGGAAACAGCAAAAAAGGGGACCTAAGCTGGGCATCCATGACATGGCATTAGCCCTGGATAACTAAGTATATATACATTGGTTTCTGAATGTTTGATAATGTTTCCCCCTCAACTGTATCTCTATATTCATCTAATAAAAAAAATCCCCCCCTCCAAAAAAAGCAGTTTGGGCATTGTATTAGGCTTTGCTCTTTCCAGATGTTCCCGCCATTGCTTTAGAAAGATTCCTACTTCATGTACCATATTCTGTGTTCTCAGTCTTTCTCTGAGGTTTATGTGGTTTTAACGATCGAGGTGTAGGAGTCTCAAGAAGACTTGCCGGTCCTGTCTGTACTTCTCACAGCAAGACACATGGCTTCGCTGCTTTCAAGTTCTTAGGGTTCATTCTGCTTCCATGCAAATAAATACAGAACCTGAGGGGAGCGGTTAAAGAGCTAGAGAACCAGGCTGAGTCTGTGCAATTGTCCTTGTGTATGTTCCTCAATCTTGGCTTGTCACTGAGAATTAGATTCTTACAGCTATAGCAGAGGGTGGCCTTTTTAGAGAGAAGTATTATGCATCCTATTCATTTCATTTTTGCAAATCTAGAGCTACACATAGCTCAGAAATGACAGTAAAAGAGAAATTTTAGTTCAGAAGATATATCACCTTTTTCCCCTTGGTAAAAAAAGCAGTGTGGATTTTTCACAGCATTTCTTTTCATTGGTGAGCTTAATATTTTACTTGAGCACACAACAAAAGCATAAATACTTTTCCTTGTATCATCATGTTAGGTTGGCAAATTCACTCATATAATCAATTTTGTTGAAAATTTCATAAACTCCTCTATCCCTGGAATAGATCTCGAAATATGATTAAGAGCATCATCTTCCTCCCAGACACTCTGTTGTCAGCCTTGCTCACCACCCTCTCCTTTATATAGCCACTTTCCAGTTCTGCTCATTTCTACTTTAAAATGTGTCTCAAACCTATTATCTTTTCTTTTCCACTGTCAGTCACTTTTCATATAAATAGAGGACCATGACTTCTTAGTCAGCCTCATTTCCTATAATCCATTTTCCACCCATCCCACTTCCCCCTACCCTGTCCTGAAACTATACATCTTTTTATCTCCTTGCTTGAAAATCATTCATGCATACTTTTTTTAAAAAAAATTTATTTTTTATTAGTGCATTATAGTTGTACATAATGATGGGATCTGTTGTCACATCATTATGTACATCATCATTCCTAGATGCACACAATACAGCAATATAATTTGGTCATGCATAGTTCTGAACAGTGAAATCCCTCATCTTTAATTTCTAAGGCTTTCCATAATCATCACAATTCTGTATTTTCTGTGACCTAACCAACTGGACACTTACTGTCTCCAGAACATTCTAACTGCAATGCCTTCTTTATGGAGGACAAAAATCCTACATCGCTGCTTGTTGAAAGTCTGCCCATCCTTCAGGGTTGTTCCAAAACAATATTCCTTTAAGAAAACTCTCTGATTTACCCATTACCTATTGAGTTTCTGAATTATTATGGAAACTTACATTGTTTCTTCCTCCCCAACATCGTTCCTAGTCTTATGGTATACATAATTGACTATTTATAATCTGCAGTCCACAAATGTCCACGTGTGTCACTAATTTGTCCCTAACAGGAAGCCTTCTGCATGGTAAATGGTCAAAAAAATGCATGTTGATTTCAATCAACCTATATTCTAAGAATTAACTAATATTCCAAAAAATTATATTCATTTGTCTAGTGATTAATATCCACACAAATTATGCACCTGTCTGTTTCTTTGAGCAGTTCACACTTACTAAACGATTTTGCTTCTTTCCAGTTGACATCTGTGGTGTGCTGTCTATGTTGCTTTCTCCTCATTTTCAAGCCTGCCCAGTCACAGGTGGGTAGTGTTAAGATTTTTTCCTCCATTGTTTTTACCTTTCCTTTCCCAGCCTTTCCTGTTCTGACAATATCTTCTCTCTCCCAAGTTCATTTTTTTTTAATGACTCAGTAAAATAAATCTGTGCATATGGCATTATTTTCAGGAATTTGCATCTTTAACCAGCACATGGGAGATTAAAAAAATTGTTTAGTATTCTACCCTGCCCTTCTTTTCGTTCTCTGTGGTCTTCCTCTCCTTTGATAGTTTGCCTTTTCTCCCGCTTAGCTTTTTCTTACCCTAACTCAGTTTCTGTCCTATCCTTCCTTCTCTGGTGAGGCCATGTCACAGGGGCACGTTAGGGGAAGTAAGGGCAACAGGTGAGGAAGGATAGTAATGGGCAGTGAGACGTCCTGAAGGCCGCTGAGGTTACATCCCTTCCTCAGGCATCCCCAGCATCCCATCCATCCCCAACCCTACCATGCTTCCAAGAAGCAGCTTCCCTTTCATGGCTTCCTTTCCACCCCAGGGCCGTTTCCCTGGAAGGGGCCCTCCTTATCACTGACACACCCTGTGGTAAGCTTCTAACTACTCTCTGCAGAGGTTTATCCTCCTTGGATTCTATCATTTGCCCTGAGTCACAGAAGGCATTCTACCATATGCATCTGATCATGTCAAGCTGTGCTTCAACCCTTCAGTGACCTACCATCTCCTAAGGAAAACAGCCAGTCTCCTCACCTGCAAAATCTAGATGCTGCCTGGAGCTCCAGGCTCATCTCTAAGGGCGCTCTCTGATCACATAGCAATCTCTACCACTCCATCCTGTGCATCCTCTTCCTCAGAGGATGGGGCCTCTTCCTCTTGCCCCACAGTCCATTTCAAGCATAATTACAAGCTTTTCCCATCATCTCTATCCAAGACCGAAGAGACCACATAAACTCTACTTTCTTTCCTAGCATTTGCTACACTTAGTGGCTAAGAGAACAGTCAATGGAGCTGGACTGCCTGCCTTTGCATTCTGGCTCTGTCACTTTCTCACCGTGGCACCTTGTCCAGGTTTGGTAGCCTACCTGGGTCACATCTCTCCATCGTGAGGAAGAGGTACTTACTGTCACTATTTCATAGGTTTCTTATGAGAACGAAACATGTTAATGCATAAAATCCCTCTTTCTTGGTAGGCACTGTAGAAATGGTAGCTACTATAATAATTATTTTCATTATTCCTTGCTTGATAGTTCCTCACGGGTAGGTACCACGTCTTGCTGCTTTTAGCATCAGTGTTTGGGACTTATGAGACACTGTGTGATCAGAGAATGAACAAATGCATTAAAACAAAAATAAGAGGAGAAAAAGAAATAGATCACATCCTCTAAAAGCCATATACTTCCCACTCAGAAATTGCAAGTGACCTGTTACGAGTTTTAACCTAGAGATTTAAGAGAAGACAAAATTATATATCCACTTACTTCAGAGTATATTTTGAAGTTAAAATAAAGCTAAGAAACACCTAATAAAAATATTTTCATTTGGGTGATATAGAACCAATTATAATTCAGTGAAAATTCACCCTGAATTCATTGCTATATCAGATTTTATACACAAGTTGGTCCATGCCTTTTCATGTAAGTAAACTGTTAATAAATCAATGCATATATTGTTAAAAAATAAGGGAACAGATCTTTTATTTACTCCAACTGACATTATATCTCTTTTTTTATTGTCCCCTCCTTAAATATAAAGGGAATTATAAGGTTACAAACACTAATGGTCATAGTGTTTTTGTTGGAAGTTGAAATATAACTATCCCACAGGCACAGAAAGTTTCTATTCCACCACCTCTCAGAGTACATGAGTGCCCGCAGGTGTGCGGGAGGCGGAATGCCAGCAAAACCAGGAAGCAGGATCAGCTACATAATTTGAAGGGCAGAATAAATTAAATGTGCACAGGACCCTTTGTTCCAGACTGATTATGAATTTCAAGGTGATGACAGTAGACCGTCTGACCAAGTATGGAGCTATTCCAAGCTCTGGTATTGGTTAGACCGCACAGTTCACTGGCCCATGAAGCCAGCCCTGCCAGGAAATCTTAACACCCATTCTCTATGAGGCCCACAATGTGTTCTGAGACCTGTGTCCAGTCTACCTCGTTGACAGATGCATCTCTTGCACCTATATCAAGAGGCTGAGGTCAATAATGTTCCCATCATACCTGTCCAGCTGCAAGTGTCCAGAATTTGGCCTCTGTTCACTAGAAAATCCACCAGTCTCTCCATTTGTTTCCATGATCCAAGCCACCCACTATCTTCTGTGCCTCAAATCAAACATTTACTAGGCATCTATCATGTTTTAAAACTCCGCCTAGGGTGCTAGGCATACAAAGAGTCTCACTCTCTGTTTTGCTTTATTTTTATAAAATGATTTCTGGCTTTTCCTGAAAAATTTTTAGTTGTTAATATCTTACAAAAGAACAACAGCACAGAGCAATCCTGAACATATCTACAAGTTAATGATGAACTAAGATAAGGCTAAATGGTAAGGAATGAGATCCCCAGCACAGTCCGCTGGATGACCTATGACAGGGTACACAGAAAGTCTTTGAATACACCCAGTTAGTACACATTACTTGAATCATCTAGCACCATGCTCGGCTTCT
Organism: Aplodontia rufa; assembly: GCA_004027875.1. Taxonomy (NCBI): domain Eukaryota; kingdom Metazoa; phylum Chordata; class Mammalia; order Rodentia; family Aplodontiidae; genus Aplodontia; species Aplodontia rufa. Next base: position 9,055 of record PVKS010023599.1, on the reverse strand, counting down.
GCCTGTTCCGTAGCCTCAAACAGAATGCCTCAGATGAAGCAGCAGCAAGAAGTCCTATCGCAGTGGTAGATGGTAGAACAAGGAGAAAGTAAAGAAAAGAATGAGAAGAGAAGATATATTTGTCAGGGGTGGGACACTGGTGTAGGGTAAGAGGAAAAGGAAATTAAAAGAGAAGGTCGGAAAGGAAAACGAAGCTTTTGACCTGGAAAAGGAAAATCATTCTTAGTGCTTCTATTACACAAATGCACTGTTGGCATCATGTATTAAAATATAAATTCAGTGTGGAGCAATAAGGCTGGCAGTAACATGCACAGGCAGAGAGCCAAGAGCCTTGGCTGTTGGCAGCCACTTGGCCTCAAGGGCCCCTGCGACAGAGTCCAGGTTATATCTGTCAGACAGTGAGCCATTGCACATCGTTATTTCTTAGTTAAGGACGCTGATGTTGGCTTAGAAATTTTTTTCATTTGGGGTGCACTCTGCCATAAACAAATAGTAATTGCATAGCTGAAAGGAACAGAATTGAGTATGTGTGGTGAGGAATGATAGAAGGTGCTGTGTTACTCAAATAAATGCAGATGGCTAAAGACAAAGGCTCTTTCCAACAAAGTGTTTTGCTTCTTAAGGCTGTTTGTGTTTTCAATGAGTATTTATTGAATGTCTTGTGAGTGCTGGGGATATATCAGTGAACAAGAGAAATGTTCTGGGAAGGCAGAGAGTAAGCACACAAGGGAACAAGATGATTTCATATAGAGATAAAAATATAATGAAGGGGATATAAAAAAGTAACAGAAGAAAGAGGATGGAATTGCCTTCATAGAATGGTCAGACAAGGCTATTTTCACAAGGAGGCACTTTGTGAAGACTCAGCCAGAAATGAAAAGAGGTAGACATTATACATTGTAAATAAAGAAATAAGTGCAAAGGTTCTAGAGTAGGAAAAAAATTGGTTAGTCCAGTAATCAAAAGATCAGCAAAGTTAGAATGTGGAGGGAAAGGGAATTATATGGAAGGAGAATGCAAAGATGGACAGGAGTCATGATGTACAGTCTTATAGGTCACGATAGGTACTACATCTATTCTAAAAGCAACACAGGATCCTCAAGGCAATTAATAGCAGGTGATTTGATTGATTTCAGACAAAGTGGCTGATACTGGCCACTGTGTGTAGATTAGACTGCAGGAGAAGGAATGAAAATAGGAAGACCTATCATGAGGTTGTTTCAATGGTTGAGGAAAAAAAAAAGGAAGTTACAGATAAGAGTAAGGCATGGAGAAAGAAGAAAGGGTGCACTAAGGGGAAAGGACAGTATCTGCAGGTGTCCTGAGTGACAGGATAAGCAATGCCTGTACACACATCTCTAAGAAGTTTCCTCACGAAGCCCCTACGCCTCATGAGGAGGAAACACCCCCTCTGTTTGACGTCTATCTCTTTAGCAGTCTCAGTTATTTGGAACATAACACTGAAAAAGTGACCTCTGATAAAATCTATACACTTAAGCTGTCATGGGATATTCACAGTGGGGATTCTCATTTTGAGGCTATGACAAAGTTAGTTTTTATTTAGCATGGAGGTGACATTTTCTAACCCATGGAAGATCAGATCTAAACCTCAGAAGTGGGCAAGTTATGTTTTTATAGCTGGATAAAGTTGGAGCGCTAAGAGGAAATAAGTGATACCTGGGGAGAAAGCGGTGAGTGGGGAGACTTACACATTTACATGATTACACACTCAATTTTTTTTAATGTAAAAGCCTTCAACTGGTTTTCCTGTTTCATAAAAAACAAGATTTTATTTTTTCATTATAGTTTTACATATTGAAAGTGCACACATCATAGTTTGAATGAGTGCTAAAAAATATTTCAAACTGGAGTTACTTGGTAAAATGGTCCCACAGCATCCGCTAGCCTTTAAAGGCATGAAGAGACCAGGGCATCCATCCTTCAGTGTTCTTGTCGGGGACAACTTTCAACCTCAAGATATAATGGACCCTTTGCTTCCCTTCCTCAGGGCTCTTTCCATGTTGTGTTTTGCTTTTTTATATATCTGTGTCCCCCATGAGAGAGTGAGCTCTCTTGAGGGGAGAGCTCTTTAAAGCTTTTTTCATCTCAGTATCTTTGGGGTCTGCCCCAGGGTTTTGCACAAAAGTCAGAGAAGAACCCAGAGCAGCAGCTGTTAATTTACCTCTGGAAGCAACAGCCTGTAATCAGTAATTCAGCAGCTGCTGTATCAGTAGCCAAAGCATTCCTAAGCTTTAAAGAAATTTGAGCAGGTATAGCATAGGCTTTTCCAAAAAAAAAAAAAAAAAAGAAAGAAAGAAAAGAAAACTAGATGGATACAAAGTTTTAAAGCACAGCATCTGCATCTTGGCAGAATAACTAAGGTGGGCTCAGGCAACAGGGCTGATATAATTATAGTTTTGGTTAGGCCTGATGTGTTTTATTCTGATGTGCATATTTCGTGCTCTGTACACATTTAAAGATTTAATTAAATGCTTTATTATAGGGAACCCAGTGCCAAATATCAGCATCATTACCAGCTTTTTTTTTTTTCCTCCCACAAAAGCAGCTATTCTCTCATTTGGTTTTTAGAGTTTAGCACATATTGTTTACCTTTCCTTGGTAATAGTGACAGAAATTAACACAAATGTCCCATTTCTCGTTACTGGCAGGGTGTCATTGGGCTGTAGGCTCCCTGGGAGCAGAGGACATAGCTGCCCATCTGAACCTCTAGCGGTGTAAACAGGGCGCTCTACGCACAGGAAGCACTGGCTGAGGGATAGAGGGGGAAACACCACATTATGAAAGCTGAGGTCGCACCATCAGGACACAAGGCAGAGCAAAGCACCATCAAGACCGAAAAGTACAATAAGCTATGAAAAAAGAAAATCTCTGCTTGTGATTATTAGATTCTGCCTGATGCCAGTCTGAGGCCCCAGGAAATATTCCACGAGGCTTCATTCTTTCCTCCGAGAATGCTCTTTGCTAAACTGCGCAGGCAGCCAAAGGTCTTCATAAAAAGACAAAAACACAAAAAAATTATCCCTATCCTTTCAGAGTCATTTGCAATGCAAAACATTGTAAGTGATCATTATAGAAAAAAAATCTCTCCTCAGAATCCAACTTTATAAATGTTTCAGTTTTCATTGAAACGAAGTTAATTCCCTAAATAAATGACTTCCATGTTTTGATTTGTTTTTTCATAAAGCAAGAGAATGCCCTTTACTCTACTTTGCAAAAAGAAGAAATGAATTCCTGCTGTGGTAGGAGTAGCCTCCATCTATACGGCTCAGGTGGTGTCCAGTGTCTGGGAGTCTGGGGCAGATGATGGTTGGGAGACTGGATAAATCAAGAGAGCCACTGGCAGGCTGCTTGGTTGCCAACTTTAGAGAAGCTCAGAAACCTCAGAATCTGCTTGGATTGTAAATTACTGTGCCATAGAAACCTACCAATTCTTTATGACGAATGTGTGGAGAGAGGCCTGATTTGATCACAGGAGGAAAGATGGTGAGTGGGGACATAGGAGGAAAGGAGATTAGAGTTGGTTATAGGCATTTCTCTTCCCAGATATCCCCCACAGGGACATAGCTGTACCTGGGAGACCATGAGTCCAAATCAGAAAGTATATATATATATATATATTCTCATAATTTCCCCAGGGTTCCCTCTTCCTTTCCTGGGAGCAACTATACCTACTGCGACTTGGCAGAATTACACTTTTTGTCCTGGACTCACCCGTGTGAGGTTCATACTTATTCCCCTACCCCTGCCTCGTTCTTTTACTTCTTTCTCCACAGTGACTAAAAGACTGGACAAAAACAATTTTAGAGAAGAAAAATCTATTTTGGGCTCATAGTTTCAAAGGTCTTAGTATATGGATGGTAAACTCAATTACTCTGGGCCTGAAATGACATAGAACATCAAGGCAGAAGGGTGTGGAACAGGAAAGCAGCCCAGGACCAAAAGGAAGCAGAGAGCTCCACCCACCAGAGACAAAACAAACCCTAAAATCACTTCCCCAGTGGCTACCTTCCACCCACCACTCCCTACCCCTCTGCTGTTACCACCCAGTTAATCCACATAATGGATTAATCCACTGATTAAGGTAAAACTTGCAAACCCAATCATTCCATCTCTGAAAATTCTGTCATTGTCTGACATGTAAGCATTTAGGGGACACCTCATAGCTAAACCATAACACTTCCCACCTGGATGAACTGGGGAAAAAGATTCTAAAGGATTCTAAAGACTTGGGTGAGAACAGAATGGGAACTCTTTTATAAGAGAAAAAGAAAATAAGGTGTCTGAAGCACCCAAGGCTTGAAGATGCTGTATCATTTCATTTTTAGGGTAACTGTTCAGAAGAGCTTTGCCTCAAAGAGGGAGGAAAAAGAGACTGAAGACTTCTTCCTTCAATCCTAAAGTGTAGAGCCGACAACTAGGACCATTGTTGATTAATCAGATTTTCTACTTTTGAACATTGTAATTATTGTTACACTGACACCAGATCCTTCTATTAAGATTCATTTTTGTCACTGTTTAAATCTGATTTTTGCAACATTTTATATGCTTTAATGAAAATTATTTGTCATGATTAAATTTCTCTAATGATCTTGTTACCTAGATACTAAATGAATAGGATTACAAAAAAGAAAGAAGTAGGTCTTAAATTAAAAATTACTTTAAAAAGAACTTTGTCCAATTACCAAATTGTGACAAATGAAACAGAATTGAAAATTAATGCTACTACAGCTTTACATTGATAGGATCTTAATTTAAACTAAAACCATGTTTGCATGTAAGCAACCATCTGGATAAAATGTTTAAAATTCATAAAATGTAAAAAAATATGAATCATTTTGTCTACACAAAGTCAAACACTGGGGTATTTAAAAACATATTGGACTAATCTTATCTTGATGGAAAAGTACTTAGAAACAAATTTTAAAATCTTGTCAGGAGAGTAGAGAAAATCCACATCTATCAGAGGGAACACTGTGAAGCTATCATGTGAAATTGGAGTTTTGTTTTGAATGGGAGCCTCAGCATTCCAAACTTGGACAAGCCCTTTAATCCTAATAAGCAATAATGTATTAACCTACAAAACACGCATCATTGCAACATTTTGAGACAATTATGGAGCTGCAGTTTGTAAAAAGTCTCTTTTGTGTCTCAAGAATTTAAGTCCATCTGGAACCTCAGAGTAAGAATGCTATGAGTTGAATTGTGTTTTCTGTAAATTTTCATGTTCAAGTCCTAATCTAGGTATCTCAGAATGTGATCTTATTTGGAAATATGCTTGTTGCATATGTGATTAGTCAAAATGAATCATTACTGAGTCAAGATGAGTTGAGCTCTAATTCAATATACCTAGTGTCCTTATAAACAAAGGGAGGCAGAATTTGAACATAGACTACAGATAGGGAGAAAGCCATGTTAAGAGACACAGGGAGAAGATGGCCATGTAAGAATCAAGGAAAGAGACCTAAGGCATTTTTTCTCCATAACCTGCAGAAGGCAGGAACTCCGCTGACACCTTAATCTCAGATTTATAACTTCCAAATTTATGAAATTAAAAAATATTGTTAAGCCATGCAGATTATGGTACTTTGTAATAGCAATTCAGCAAACCAACACAAGGGCAAACTAATACATGCAATTAAGGTGAGGTTCTTCTGAATTAGGGTAGTCCCTAAATCTAATTACTAGCATCCTTTTAAGAAGACCATGGGAATATACAGGGCACAGGGACACCGACAGACAGAGGCAGAGATTGGAACAATGCAACTATGAGAGAAGGGACAGCATGGACTGCTGTCAATCACCAGAATCAGGGAGATGAATCTCCAGAGCTTCCAGAAGGAGCCAACCCCATTGACTCCTTGATTACAGACATCTCAACTGCAGAATTGGGAAAAAATAAGCCACACAGTTCATTATAGAAGCTCTGGGCAACTAATTCAGGAAGTCTTCCATTATGGACACTATCTACTTATAAAGGGCTACATGAACATAAGCCCAGCACAAGAAAACAAGCACCGCAGGAGCTCATTTTTACTATGTGGTATCCAACAAAGTTGATCTTAAGAAATGAAGAGTAGAATGGTGGTTACCAGAGGTTGCAGGGAGGAGCAGGGAAGGGAGGAATGGGGAAAATTGGATCAATGGGCACTAAGTTATAGCTAGATGGGGCAAGAAGTTCTGGTGTGTTCTTATTGAACAGAACTTTGACTACACATAAAAATTATGTATTATATATTCCAAAAAGCTACAAGAAAGGAATATGAATGTTTTAACCATAAAGAAATGGTAAGCGTTTGAGGAAACAGATATGTCTAACCTGATTTAAACATCGCATAACATAAACATATATTAAAACACCACATTACCGTATGTGCAATTTTATGCTTTTATGTATCAGTTAAAAGATAAATTTAATCAAATGAAAAAGATTTATTTTTATATACCATGCTTCCACATCTAGTGCAAGTATAAGATGATCCAACTCAGAAAGTGTTTGTTCAATTGTTATCAGCAAATTTACATATTATAGCATTTTTTAAGTTGGTCATGTCCCAAACTACTTCATCATGGGTGAAGAAGGTGAAAAGTGTTCCTAGGAGAATTTTATAAAAGTCCAAAAAATCATCAATAAATCCTTTAATGATAAGTACTATAAAAGTCAGTTAAGATCGCATTATAATTATTAAGTCCAGAGTGTGCTCTATATATGAATGTAGTATATAAGGGAAAAATGCTACACAAGATAGACAGGAAAAAGGATAGCAGTTTCTACATAGGATTTATTTGGTGGTATAACTCTTTTTTTCAGGTGGCATAAGTCTTAAATGTTTTCAATGTCAACCCTGGTTTCTAAAAGAAAACGTATTTATTCTCTGGAAAAATTGAGTTGGACATCTAAAATGGTCTTTTAATCATCTGCTTCAGGAAACTCTCTCTGCCTGTCAGTAAACAATTGAACAATTGATGTTGTTCTTTTAAAACTTTACAACCCTTTAGATCTACTTCATTCCAGAGTTTCAACTTCAGCTGTTCTGCGTTCAGAAGACTTAACCACATCTGTCCACAGCTACTAATTCAAATGTGAAGTCAAATCTTTGGTTTGACCCGGTTTCCCATTCATCTTCAAACCTCAAACAAACCAGATGCTATAGATATTTCAGCGTGGGGTGATTTTTCCTCTAACAAGCTGGCCACCATTTTCTAGTTCATCTGCAATCCCAAATAAACAGCATTGTTGTTGTTGCTGGTGGTCTGTTTTTGTTATGTTTTAGTCCCCTCAAAGGATATATAGTTATTTGTCCACCAAAACATTATGAATCTTTGGGTAAGATCTTTAGCATCTTTCTACATCTGGAAAGCGAAGATAAGAATCTCACAAGATTGTTGCTATAATAAATAAATCAATATGGCCAAATGTCTACAATATACTAAGAGCTCACCAATGTTAATTCTATCCCCATCCCTTTAATATTATATTTCAAATGATTAAAAAAGAAAACATCAGATGAGAATAGAATCCCTATCACTTCTCTCCATGTATTTATACTCATGTACTCTGACTAGCAACGTGTTAACATAAAATACATGCCCATGTTTTTAATCCCAATCCCACAATTCTGTACTGAATCTCATTTTTCACATGTGCACAATTATATTATTTTAGATATATATATGCCATCTTTCTCTCCTATTGTAAATTGTTCCTTTCTTACTGCATACAAACATTTCTCTATTTCTTCCATCTTAACCTACAGAAACAAAAACAAGCTTTATTGTCTTAACTCGTTTTTTTCCTGGTCCCTTTTAGAACAAAACTTGTTAACTAATTATTGATACTCAGCAGCTCCAATTCTTCCATTCTCTTAGGTCCATTGCAGTGTGTGAGACCCACAGCACTCCATAACAGTTCTCTTGCAAAGTTGATAAGCACATCTGCTTTGACTCATTTTCTTCTCTTAGCTTCCAGCCCAACTACAACACAACCATGTAGGTTTTCCTCCTCTTGTGGTTTGTATCTTTAATGTGCCTCAAAGGCACAGATGCTAAAGGCTCAGTTGCCTGCTGTTAGGAGATGGTATTGGAAGGAAGCCATGTGATTGGTGTGAAGGGCATATTCCACCCAGCTCTTTCCTTTCTCTTTTACTTCCCACCTGCCATGAGGTGAATAGGTTTCATTTACCACACATTGACACCATGATGTACTGCCTCAGAACTAGCCCAAAAGCAACGGGCCAAGCAACCATGGCTGAAACCTCTGAAACAAAGTGCTAAAACAAACCTTTTTTCTTTATAAGCTATTTATGTCAAGAATTTGTTATAACAATGGAAAGCTGACTAACATGTACAATTGCAAATGTAGCTCTACTTCAGCTTCTCTTGCCTTTGTCTCTTAATTTTGGAATATCCCCTGGGATTAGTTCTTTGCATCATTTTTGTTATTGTTGTTTGTTTGTTTTCTTTATTTTCATTGGCTTCCTCTTATTCCCATTCAATCTCATGACTTTAAAAATCTTTACCTTCTCTATTACAAAGAGGTATTCCCAAATTGAAATCTTCACCTTGACCTCTCCTGAACTTTGTATCAGGAAATTGGTTCAGGACATTGGTTCCTTGGTATCTGCACATGGGTGTCTAAAAATCACCTCAGATTTAACATTCTAAAAACTAAACTTATCATATTCTCACTGTACCATTCCACAAACCCTTCCATCTTCCTTGATGATAATTCTATTCTTCCAGATAGTCAAAGAAAAATCTATGATTCTTTCAGAGCCTGCAACAAATTGATCAAGAAATATGATCTTCAAAATGTATGGAGAATCTTCCATTTCCATTGTCACTACCCTGGGATGAGCAGGGACAATGCTCAGGTCTTGCTGGAAAGCGACAACCTCCTATTATTCTCCCTGTTCTCTCACAACCTACTATTTATAACTGGCTGGTGTCTTTTCAAAATCTGAGCTTCTGAATCTTGTTCTCTCTCTCTCTCTCTCTCTCTATATATATATATATATATATATATATATATATATCT
>PVKS010023598.1:0-32187 GCA_004027875.1 Aplodontia rufa | reverse complement strand
AAAACAGGGGAGGGTAAATGGGGGAGGGGAAAAAGGTATATTTTGTACCTCTAAGATACTAAATAATCCCTAGGCAATCAATAAAAGCAGGAACAGCAAAAAAAAAAGGGGGGGGCAGCAGAATAAAGGGATGGGGTGGCAGGACAGGAAAGGGAGGAAGGGAGGGGAAAGTGCTGGGGTGGGATATTGGCTAAATTATATTGTTAAGTTGTGTATGTGTATGAATATGTAACGATAAATCCCATCATTATGTACAACTTTAATGCACTGAAAATATTTGAAAAAAAAAAAAAAGAAAAGAAATAAGAGACTGTGAGGTAGCTAAGCAGTAGAGTGCCTGCCTAGCGTGTGTGAGGCCCTGAGTTTGATCCTCAGCACTGCACACTACCAAGGTATGATCTACCTCATTTTAGAAAGCCATGTATATTCCATAGTGCTCTTCCCTTGCATTGAAATCTGTGGCAGTTCTGGGGGTCATCTCTTTTGCTTTTCTTCACATGGGCATTAAAGTCCTCCTCTACCACTCATTGTCTAAAATTGATTGTTTTAGATTTTATCCAGTTTTTTTTTGATTGTTTAAAGCTGGAGAGAAAACTCATCCCTAATAGTCCATTTTGGAAGTTAAATTCTGTTACATTTTAAATATTTTAATAAAAGATTATTAAAAGAAAAATATTCTGTAGAATATTAATCAGTACCTTAAAGGTTTAGCTTCACCTGCATGGGAAAACTTATGTTGAACATCTAATTTATAAGTGCTATAAAAATTAATATTTATCATACCTCATATATGCCATACATTATTATAGACATTCTATTTCTATTGTATTTTTAATTCTGATTAATTATATATTTTACAGTAGCCTTAAGTGATTTAGTTACCATCACAATGTATGGGAAAACTGAGACACAGGTACACACTATCTAGTTTTCTAAAATACGCAGTCATTGAGCTACCTTTCAAAATGAGTTGTTGTCTCTGTTGAAGCTCCACTGTTTCCTAAGCTAGGCTCTCGCACCTCCATGAGAGAAGTGTTGCAGTGTGGTCTCTGCAGTGTTGACTGAAATCAAGAGCAACTCTAGCTTGTTTGCATATTTCACCTTTCAGAAATCATCTCTTGGTGTAGTGTTCTTTTAAAATGATGTGACATATTTTATTCTTTGATGGTGTATAACAAAATATTTGTGTGGCTTCATGTTTTTTCCCTGCACAAGGGTATAGAGGGAAAAATCATACTCTCAATTTCCTGTAATAGAGTTGAATTTTTGTTTCATTTCATAAGGAATTTTCAATTGCATTAATTGAAAATGTGGTCATTACTATATGTAGAAACTCATTTGCACATTTTAGTTAGGCACATTTAATTTGTCATAGCATTTTACATAGAACTGTTAGCTCACATTTTGAAATAATTGTATAATAGTTTTTAACCACTTAATGTCATAGCCTGTGCAAAGACCATCATTAGTAGTTGAACATAGTAGGCATTCTACACCAATGCCAGCATATATTTGATTCTTAATAAGGTGTTCCAGCTGCCTCAGTGACTTAGAAATATTGTATTTATGAATGCCATGGCACTGCACCTCAGGTTTTCAAGAAGAACTTGGATTCTGTAAGATTCAAGCTCTCTTTTATTTTGATTTTTCAGATTGCTTTCTCACAACATAATACGATCATGGATCTTGTGCAGTTTTTTGTCACCTTCTTCAGGTAATTTGCTTTTGCTGACTGAATTTGTTAAGCCTGTCAATCTGTTAGATAATTTATCAATTATTTTACATTAAAATATATGCCATGTCTTGAATACATAGCTTATATGATCAAATCTTTACTGCTGAGCAGAGGAAACATACTTCAAATATACTTGTGCTGGATTATTTTACTACTATACTACTAAATGGCTAATAGGTTCAGTGGAAAGAGGATAAATTTCTGTCCCTGTCTTATAAATAGGTAAAGCATGCTTTAATTAATAAAATTAACAGTACAGGTACCACATGGGTTATTTGCATGTACTAGAATTAAGTCAATCCAGTTCTTTCTTGGGCCATTATTGTATTTGCTTAGCAGTGTGCTCAAGCCTGTGGTGAATGAGAAGTATGTTTCCTGTCCTAAGGAGTTTGTACAACAGAGTACTATGGGTGACTGCGCAGAGCATGGTTCTCCAGAGCATGAGTTATGTGAGATATTAATGATCGGTTCATAAAAAAAAGGGATCCACAATTCAACAATGTTGGAAAATGCTGTGTATACTAAAGTTAAAAAGGGCTCTGTTATTTTTCAGTTCACATTACTTCTTGAAGCTCTTAATATGCTAGTTTACAATGCATCTTTCTGAAAGAGAGAGTGGTGCTTGTAAGAGTTTCTCATAATATGAAAACTATTTTCAGAGAATGTTATTTTTATTCCCAGCACTGTTAGGAGAATCTGAGTTTTAGTGGAAGAATACCTGTGTTGTAAGATCTAAGAGTTGTTATTTTTGTAAATATTAATTAATAGGGATGCGTGCAGCTTATCTTGGCCCTTTGGGTGCCTTTGTGCAAATTAGACAGATGCAACTCTTGGCAGACATAGCTCCGAGTCATGGCGTGCACCTTGAAAAAGGGGTGCTGTATGAATTGTGATTCCCGCTCACCAAGTCAGCTGGACCTCTTACCATGTAAAGAACCCTTCAACTCAGATCTTGAAATGTGATATGTTAGGCACGTTCCTAAACACCACAGTCATTGCTTTACTGGTACTTTTGTCCAGATTCCCTCATAGTTCTTAAATTCCTTCTCCACAGGAGTCTGTAAATTTATTTTCAGTTAAGAGCCAAATAGTAAATATTTCAGGATTTGTGGGTTCCATAGTCTGTCACATCTACATGAAGTTCTTCCTCCAATGCTGTAGCACCCAGAGCCAGTGTGGAAACGAGTGGGAGATGGCAGTAAAACTTTACTATAAAACATCTGGTGGGCTGAATTTGGCCTGTAGAAATAATTTGTCCACACCATGGTCTAACTTATGCCTCAGTACTGTTAATGACCAGGAGCTCAATGTCCCCTGATATTGCAGTTTTTACCATCAGATAACTAACTGTTCTTTATAATTGAGTTGAAATCTGTCTCCTTATAATATCTCTTCTAATTCATCCACAGGGCCCATACATAACTTGTGTAATCTCTCATCTCCATTTACAGCCCTTCAGATTTTTTATTCTTTTCCTCAGTTTATATATTCCCTGTTCACACAGCTGCTTCTCTTGTCAAAAACTGCTATTGGTCACTTTGCTCTGAAAATAATGTTTGTCTGTGCCCCTATAAATGATTCATTTTTAAAATTAATATTATAAATATTTATTACTGATATATTACTGATATATATTCAAAGTACATTCATTCTTTTTTTTAAGAGAAAGGGATAGTGAGAGAGAGAGAGAAAGAATCAATTTTTATTTAGTTTTTCATGTGGTCTTTGGTGCTTCGACGCTTAGTTGTGTGTGTGGTGTTGGAGTTTGAACCTGTGTACTCACACATTCTGGGCAAGCGCCGTATCCACTAAGCCACCACTCCAGCCCCATATTCATACTTTAAATGTCCCTTAAAAATGAAATGTGAGGAAACATCTTAAACATATTTACGATTCATGGTTTTATATTTCAAACTAAAAATGAATTTTAAGGCTATTAACAAAATTACAGTATATTTTTAGAAAGCACAAGAAGTTACAATTCAATGAACATTATTGAATGCATTAAAATGAAACTACTTTTTGATGCAGAATAGTGTGGATGAAAATATTCACCTAACTGAAAAGTTCAGCTAAGTATAAAAATTCACGAAGTTGAATATATATGTAAATTACTTAAATGTTTAGAGTTTTATTTTAAGCTTTTGGATTTATATGCATATTTAAATTCAATAGTTCTTTTATTAAGCAAAAGAAAGCTAGTATTAATGTGTACCATGTTTTATAGATAATCCTATTTATTCGGTTGTCACCATGGGCAAAGTGAAATAAAATATTCTAATTGTTGTGTGAGATCAAAAATATTTGATGGGCTTTTTGTCATTTAAATTTCTTCCAGTAGTGAAATGTAAATTAGATAATTTATAAATCATTTCATTGTTAAGAAAAAAACATGGATGGAATATTTTTAAGTTGATTATTATTTTTTTTATAAGGCTACTCTGGAATTTTAAAATATGTTAAACAGGTTACCATGTGTGGATGTCCTTCACTCAGGCCATCATAACTGTTTCTAAGCTAGTTTTGGGGAACAGAGATGAGTGAATTGCCAAGTTTCAGTTTAGTCCTAGTTCTGTGGGGACAGTTCCCAAACTCTGTGCAAGTTTGTTACCTTGGTATTGCACAAGTGGTAAACCTACTTGGACTGGGGCTGGGAAGATCATTCAGACAGAACCTGGCTCTGATCTTTGCTTTTTCAAGATATTTCCGTGTTCTTCCTTCTATGAACCCAGTCATCTGTTTAGTGAATGGCTTTTGGATTTGAAAATGAAGTGTGAGAACTGAGCAGAATCATGACTCTCCATGGAAGCAGCCACCCTCGACATCCTATTCCACCATTCTTAGAAGAAATCCAGATACCAAAAAGCACCACTGTTGGCCGCCCACCTCTTTTGCCCCTCAGGAAACCATGCTTTATTAACCATATTTATTAACAATCTGTGACAGCTCGTATATTCATGCTAATTTAATTAATGGTAATTCTGGTTCCTGAGTCTGGCAGTTAAGCACTGACACCTGTCCTTTATTACTTTGTGTGCTCATCACTTCATAATAGTTAACAAACCTAGCCCTGTGACTACCTATCCTGTTTTCAGCTCTGGTCTGCAAAAGGAAGCCAACATTAAACTTCTTTATGATGCTAGCAAGTATCCCTCTCATCAGTGCATTCCCAATGGCCTTGGTGAGTGGAACATAACTCCCGGTTGTTCTTCTGGACTTACACAGTATGTCTGTTCCAGCATATTTCCTGTCTCTTGCTCTATATCCTTTTCTCTTCCATCTGCTGGGGCAACTCAGGCATTTCATTTTCACTTTGTATTGGCATTGATTTCCCCAGGCTTCTAAGAGTCACTCTACCAACAAGTTTTCACCATTTTCCTGGAATACTTAGGAGGACGTTACCTCTCCTGTGGTACTGAACATATGCACCAAAATCAATGAATTTTTGTTTATTCCATATTACATACCCTGTCACTTGGTCACGTACCATCAAAACCCAAATGTGGCTGTATATTGCCAGCATATTTTGCTAGTAAAGCTGGTTAATTCTTTCAGCTGTTTCAAGTATACAATCTGTCTCCTCCCTTTTCAGGCTCAAGTAGGTAATACAGTGATTTAACCATATATTTTGGTCTGGCAGCCAGGTAAGGAAGTGGAGGCAGTCTCTGAGGGGAGCACTTGTTGCCTCAGAGCAAAAATGGCTCTCAGTGTCTTCTAGCATGTCAGAATGCTTAGTACTAGGGTTGGGGTCTGTAGAACCAATATCCTCAGAAACATCCATCCGAGAGATATTCTAGTACCATATTTCAGGGCCCCAGGTCTTCCCAACCATGGCCCTTGCCTTTACATAACAGAAATAAATTGGTTGAACATTCCATCATCTCTTGAGCTCCACTGCCCTAACACATCAGCTTGTTGCTCATCCATGTTGGCTTTTCTGTCAGGAATAAAGCTAAGAGACACTGTAGTGCAGGGACCCTGGCAGAAATTCGGTACTTCAGCAGGTAAAAGTAGATGTGAGGAGCAGTTGGGATAATAGACATGCTTTATTGTAGGTGTCAGCAGCCCCAAGCCCCCTGAGTCTTATATGCAGGTCAGAAAATGAAGGCATATTGGCAGTGGGTTATATGAGTGGTCACATGCTCACGAGCGAGTGTTTATGACCTGGAGTACATACGCTGAATCAGGGCGTTCATGACCTCGGCTACATAGTAAAAGTATAGCCCACCAGAGGCCTCAGTGAGGTAGCCTAACTTTAGCCATCTCAGGCCTGCCCCAAGGACCCTCTGGATAATGTATGTAGCTAGTCATATTTCGTAATGGCCTTGCATCTATCAGTATCCCTCTGAAAGTAATAAAACAACATAGCAGTGGCGAGTCAATTATGCTGTTTTGAAGCTGTTATCCCCATCTTTCAAAAATGCCTAAATCTTTGTGTGTACCACAGCATTTTTTCCATCAGGACTCTTTTTCAGGTCACCACTGGTGAAATCTTTGGGAAGTTAAGCCTTCTGCCAGGGACTGGCTGTGCTCCTCCTACAAACATGAGTGTTGTCCTCTTAGCCTGTCAAGCAACGAGTGAGTCAGTTTCAAATCCCCATCTTGCCTCCCTGTTTATTCAGACAAGGCCTCAGAGAAGCAGACTCCAAGATGAGATTAGACAAGCAATAAATATAATAGGGGAATCTCCTGTGAGAGAACATTGGAGAGGAAGTAAGGGAGGTGGTGGAAGAGCTTTCAGGCCATTGTGCTGATCCACATTTGTGAAGGAGAAAAGGACTAAAGAGAGGTTGAGTGAAAGAATCCAAGAGTGCAGGGTGCGCTAATAGTTTGCTGAGGCCCGTGGTATGTTCATGAGCAGTCATCCTTCAAGAGATTATTCAGTTTCCCAGGAATGAGCCTGCCATGATATCTCTGTCATGCCCACTGACCAAGAACGGCGTGAGCCCAGTGATCAGAGTGCAGAAGCTGTGCACGTTGGTCAGCTGTGCTCTCGCTCTCTGCAGACAGAGATCACAAAGGCACATTTTACCAGTTGGCATGATAGAGTTGCTTGTAGCTCAAGGTTGGTAGAACTGACCTGTAAGAGTTTATGCATTTGAAACCAATCTTAGAAAATCAAAGATTGAATGTTTTCTCTCATTCATTACAGCAAGGCCAAAATAAGGGAAATAAGAAGGGGAAAATTGGATATTGTAAGGAAAAAGGGAAGATCAGTAAAGTAGAAGGAAAGGTAAAAGGAGGGAGGAGGGACAGGAAACGGGAGGAAATACAGAATGAATTTAAAACAATCATACTTTGTGCATATATAAACATAAAACACGGAATATCAACCTTTTTGTAAAAGTAGAGAGAACCAATGAAAAATAAATAGATGAGCTAAAAGAAGATCGGGAGAGTAGAGGTATGAGAATAGGGGGAGTTAGGAGGAGAGGGAAAAGGCAGGGAACGTGAACTGAAATCAGATCCCATGCCTGTGCTAATTTGTCAAGATGAACCCAAATACTGTGTGAAAAAAATAGTGAAAAAAGACTATGCATTTGTTAAGGCTTTTAATATTTTTTTGTATTCTTTTTATGGGTAAATTTTTCAATGGTGTTATATTTCATTAATATTTATGAGTCCACACAGATTTTGTTTTTTCCAGAGTTGGCAGAAGATTTAAGAAACTATTTTTTTTCAAATTTATTAGCACACATTTTCCAATAATAACATTCTAAAATTTCTCCTCTATTAGAATTGGGCCTCCACTTCTATTGCAATTTTTGCCTATTTTTTCCAATTTCATTTTTTTCTTATAAAGTGTGCTGGGAGTTGTATCAAAAGCTATTGTATTTTTGGTTATTGTTTTCTAATTAATTATTTTGTCCTCTTATTTCTTCTACTTTTGGGAGTTATTCTGTCATTTATTTTTTCTAACTTCTTAATTTGAAACTGTAATCACTTTCTAGCTCATAGATTTCTAACATTGTGCTCCCAATATATGCATTTATGGCTACTATGTTTCTTAACATTCTGCTTTAGCTACACTCCACGGCTTTAGTATGTAGCATGCTGGTTGCAGAGAATGATTTAGAAATTGTGCCCTCCTATTCAGTTTCTGGGAGAAGTTTGAGAAAGATTGGTGTTCTGTAAACATTTGGTAGGATTCACCAGTGAAGCCATCAGATCCTAGGCTTTTCTTTCTTGGGAAATTTTTGATTACTGATACAATCTTTACTTTTTCTAGATCTGTTGAGTTTTTCTAGTTATTCATGATTTAGTCTCAGTAGATTTATTGTTTTAGAAATTTATTCATCTAGGTTATACAATTTGTTGCTCCATAGTACTTCCTTACAATTCTTTATTTCTATAAAATCAGTATTAATGTCCTCACTTTCTGATGTTGGTAATTTTAGTACTTTTTTCTTTTTTTTTTCCTTAGGCAATATAGTTAAAGACTCGTCCATTTTTTTTTTTTTTTTTTTTTTTTTTTTTTTTTTTTTTTTTTTTTTTTTTTTTTTTTTTTTTTTTTTTTTTTTTTTTTTTTTTTTTTTTTTTTCAGAATTATCCTCTGGTACTGTTGAATTTTTTCTAATGTTTTTCTATTTTGTAAATCAATTAACTCTGTTCTAAACTTTAGTATTTTCCTGCTTCTGTCTGCTTTCTTTGGATTTAGTTTATTCTCCTTTTCTGGCTCCTTACACTGTAAAGTTAGGTTATGATTTGAGATTTTCTTGTTTTTAAATGTATCACTTTATAGCTATAAATTTTCCTTTGCACCCTGTTTTTACTGTGTACCATATGTTTTAGAGTTTTGTTTTCACTCTCATTTTTCTCTTAAGTATTTCTAATTTTTTCTTGTTATTTCTTTTGTGATTTACTGGATGGTTAAGAGTATTTAATTTAATTTTCACATTTTTTGAAGTTTCTAGTTTTTCCTGTTAATGATTTCTAAGTTCATCTTGTTGTCATATAAAACATCTTCACTAACATCTACCATTTTAAATTCACTAAGACTTGATATGTGGCCTCAATGTGGTCTGACCTGGAAGACGCCCTCTGTGCCCTTGAGGAGGCTGTGGGCTCTGCTGATCTGGGACGCAGGGTCCTGCTCGGCTCTGTGAGATCTAGGTGGTCTGTTGTGTTGTTCCAGTCCTGCATTGCCTTGCTTGTCTTCTGATTGTTCTATTGATTACCAAAAGTGAAGCTGAAATTTTGTTTTGATCATTTTGAATTTTCTTCCTGCCCATTAGTACTTTTTACCTTAAAGTATATTTGTTTTGAAGTAAATATAGATATAGTATCTCTTTGTTAGAATTTGCCGGATGTATTTTTGCATTTATTTACTTTCAACATTTTTTGCTTTGCATTTTGGAGGTATTATACATCACAAATATCTGGGGCTGGAGCGGTGGCTCAGCGGTTTTGGCACTTGCCTGGCAAACAAGAGGACCCGGGTTCAAACCCCAGCACCACGTACACAACTGAGTGTTGGAGCAACTAAGGCCATGTGAAAAACTAAATAAAGTTGTTCCTCTCTTTCTCTGTCTCTCTCACTGCCCCTCTCACTTAAAAAAAAAAAAACAAATATCTGTGAATTTTTAGAGATGGACATATAAATGGAAATTTACAAAATTTACTGACTTTTAGTGAATTTCCATTCATTTTTATTGTTGTTATATTGTAGTTTACTTCTCCATCTTACTTTTCATTTAAAGAAAGCTTCTCATGTCGTTTTTTCTCCCATGCTTCTCATTAAATTGGATGAGTTGCTAATATTTATTATTTTTTCCTTCTAGCAGTTTAGGACTTATATACTTTTCTTTCTTATTTAATAATCACCCTTAATCTTTTTTTGTACACTTAACAAGTGTACAAATACTAATGTTAATTAGCATCTCTTTTCTCCCTAGATTGTATAGGAGCACAGGGAAACTGAAACTTTTAATTTAACATACCATTGTCTCATTTATAACCTTGGTTCTAATTTCTTTCTTTCCTTCTTTCTTTTTAAAGAGATAGGGACAAGCGAGAGAGAGAGAGAGAAAGAGAAAGAAAGAATCAATTTTATTTAATTTCTCATTTGCCATTCATTGCTCTGACACTTCATTGTGTACTTGGTGCTGGGGTTTGAACTCTAGTCCTTGTACATGCCAGGCAAGCTCCGTAACTGCTGAGCCACTGCTCCAGCCCTCTAATTTCTGATTTTAATTTTTCAACTGCTTTTAAAAAATCACATACAATTCAGTTCACCCATTTAAAGTGCACCATCTGATGTTTCTGCAACAATCACTAAAATCAATTTTAAAATATTTTCATTACTCCAGAAAGAAACCAAATACCAGTTAGTAGTCACTCCCCTTCTCTCCCATGTACCTCAGTTCTGGAATCACTAATCTACTTTCTACATATACACTTGCCTATTAAGGACATTTCACATAAATGGAATCATAGCATGAATTCTTTTGTTACTGCCTTTTTTCATTTAGAATAACATTTTCAAGGCTTATCCATAATACAGCACATGTCTGTACTTCATCTCTTTTTATTGCTGAATAATATTCCATTTTGTGCTTTAACACTTTGGACTTCTCCACCTACCACTTGGTGGGTATTTGGGTTATTCCTTTGGCTGTTGTAAACAATGCACTTGGGATCACTGGTGTGTAGATTTTTATGTGGAGATAGTTTTTTTTATTTCTGATGAGTTTTTACCTAGGAGCAGAATCGCTGATCCTTGTCACTCTAGGTCTAACACTGAGAAACTGCCAAGCTGTTTGCCGAAGGAGATATGTACCATGCTCCAGTCTCACCTTCAAGGAAGAGACCGCCAGTCTTCATCCGCATGATACTTGTTAAAAGCTGTCTCTTTTTAAAATTGTACCCATCTTAATAGGTACAAAGTGGAAGGAGAGATGACCATATCAGAAGGATCGAAAAGAAAAGGTTTAGATAGAATCTGAGGAATGCATTGGCATAGACAACAGTGTGAGGTAAGCAGGCAGGGACAACTATGGAAATGACGGTGCCAAAGGGAAGGGTAATGCAGAGTTAGCACAGGAATCAGGTGCTGGTACAAAGTGGACATTTAGCCATGTTGTACCTAGGATATTCTAAAAGAGAGAGAGAGGAAAAAGAAATGTAAGTCCCTGGAGGACAAGAAGTAAGCCTAAATCATTAATAATAAGAATCCTTATATCAAAGTCGCATAAATAGAAGGAGGATTTGGCCTATGGATTTTTTAAAAATATGGAGCAAGGACAAAAAACACTGTAAAGAATGAAAAATAAGTGGGAGCCCTGTTTCTCAAAAATGAGCCTGTGATGATGGATAAGTTAATGGAGACGAGATCTGAAGGTACAGATTGAACTAAGTAGAAGCAGTAGTGACTTATTGTGTTGAAGATTTACTAAGTTTTTTCAAGGACTTTGTTGCAGAGGAAACTAGATGTTTATGTTCTAATTGCTCTTGTAAATCACAGTATTCAATATGGTGGAATAAAAAATGACAACGCAAAGTTCATTGCCATTAAGCTAAAGCAGTGTTCCCATCTCATCGGCAGTGCTGGGGCTTAGGACACTAGAGGCAGAAACAGACCTCTCTAGGAATCATGTCAGTAACTCCTACTTAGATCTAAATACTGTGTGACACCTCTAAGATAACTTGTCCCAGCTTGAACCTGACTGTCTTGGCAGACAGCCTCTCCTTTCCAGCGTTCTCTAGCTCAGTCTTGGGAAGCAGCTAGGTACTCTACTCTCCTTAACTTCCTACCAGCCCAGTTCTACCTTCTCCAATCAATATATTGTAGTCAAAATAGCCCAAGTATTTTTTTTAAGAGAGAAGGACAGTGTCAGAAAGAGAGAGAAAGAGAGAGAGAGAAAGAGAGAGCGCAACATAGAGAATCAATTTTTATTGAGTCTTTCACATGGCTTTCGTTGCTCTTACACTTAGTTGTGTATGTGGGTGCTGTGGTTTGAACCCGTGTACTCACTCATGCTGGGTAAGTGCCTTAACTGCTGAGCCACCATTCCAGCCCCCAAGTAATTTTTGAAAACAGATTAAACTGAGACAGATTTAACTATTTGACTGCACTGTTTAAAAATTCTTTTCATATTT
This sequence comes from Aplodontia rufa, assembly GCA_004027875.1. Lineage (NCBI taxonomy): Eukaryota > Metazoa > Chordata > Mammalia > Rodentia > Aplodontiidae > Aplodontia > Aplodontia rufa. Next base: position 20,354 of record PVKS010023598.1, on the reverse strand, counting down.
AAAATTCAAATTATGACTTTTAAGTTTCTGTGTAACCTGTTCTAATCACCTGGCCTATCTCAAATTATTTTCCTTATATTTGCAGTATTCACATGACTTTGTGTATTTGGAGGTTCTATATTTTTACTTTCCTGGGTTTTTCCCCATCTTTTTTGTTTCATTTGTTTTTACTTCACTGTATTTTAAAATCTATGTGCTGTGAAATTCATTTTTGGGGACAGCCATATGATTTCTCATAGTCACCAGCTTTGCTTGGATACAGAATTCCAAAATCCCAAAGCATATATTCATAGGACTTTTGTAGTCTGACTGTCTCGTACCCATAAACCCTGGTAGTCACTACTGGCATACTCTGTGTCCCTTTTCTTTTCTAGATGTTATTTAAATGGCTTCTTTTCCTTAGTGTGCTGCATTTGAGATTCATCCATAATTTTTATTTTGTATTAGTAACCCATTTCATTTTATTGCTATGTAGCATTCCATTTCGTGGATATACCAATTTATTTATCTGCTCACTTTTTTATAGATTAAGCAATATGGATTATCACACTTTTTGCAGTTATGAAAAATTCTTCCCAAAACATATTTTATATAGGTTTTATGCAAATGTATGTTTTCCTTCCTCCAAATAAATACCAAGAAGTAGGATTGATTGCTGGTTATGCCTGCCCCAGCATCATTTCACATAGACACCAGCAGGGAAGAAGGGTTGAAATTGTTCCATATCCTCACCAGTGTTCAGAAGTTCTGTCACCATTTTAATTTTAACAATTGGGATAAATGTGTGATTGTATCTTATGATTTTAATTTTAGTTTTTCTAAAATGATGCTAATATCTCTTCACATACTTATTAGCTATAATTATCTTCTCTGAGGAAGCATTTTTAAAATCGTTTGCCTATTTTTAAAATCTTTTTAAGTTTTGAATATTCTTTATAAATTCTGGATATAATTCTGTGAGATATGTCATTTAAATATTTTCTCAGAATTTTTGAATTGTGTTATCATTCACTTGAATATCTTTCATAGAGAAAAAAGTTTTAATTTCAATGAAGTCCAATTTATTTATTTTTTATTTGGTTGTGCTTTTAGAGTTAGACCTAAGGAACCTGCCCAACTCAAGTTGGAATTAAAGCCAGTCCTTACCCTGGGCATGATAGGCACTCTGCCACAGAGCTGCTTTCCAACCCCAAGTTTTGTATTTTTATGTTGTACTTAGGTCCGTGATTCAGTTCTTGCTATTGTTCATGATAGATATGTAATTCAAGGTTCATTATTTTCCATGTGGATATCTAGTTGTTGTAGCAGATTTGTTGGGAAGTCTGACTGTTTTCTTTGGAACGCCTTTGCAAAATTGTCAGAAGTCAATTAATCATACATAGGGTTCCAGTCTGAAGAGTATTGTGTGAATATACATCTCTGTTTCCCACTGAAGTCATCTCTGAAACCTAGACGAAAGTGCCTAGCTAGCTATTTGGTATAAGCAGGCAGATCAGGTAAGAACTCCAGAATTTGAAATACTACTTTTTTTTTTTTTTCTGCTGTAGTATCCTCTGACCATAATGCAATACAATCGAAAACTGAAAGGAACTACTGTGCTCTGCACAGGAAATATCCTCTATTTCCGACTTCTTGAAAAGGGAACTCTTCAAGCTGAAAGAGTGCAGGAGAACCCTAACAGTCCCTTTCTTTTCTCTTTTTCCTCAATTCACTCACTTTGATCCCAGCCAGTCCCACAGCGTGAACAGTGGCAGTAGCAGCTGCTCAGAATGGGAAGCTGTAAGAGTCACACAGGAGGTGGAATCTTCCTCCCTGTTATGGTAGAGCTGTGGGTACAGAGGATTGTAGGAACCCCACTGCTTTTACTCTTTTCTGTCCTCCCAACACAGAATGTGGTACAATTATGTTTCTAGACAGAGGACAGAAGAATGGAGCCCAGGAGACCAGAAAGGACATAGATATAGAGAGAGTAAAGTCATCCTATAAAGTTGTCTGTGAACTCCAAGGTGGATCCCTGAGCTGCAAGTGTGAAGATCTGATTCTAGTTAGCAAAATAAAGAATTTGAGATTCTGAGCAAAAAGGTAGAATCCTACTCTTGCCTCATATTGAACAAAGTGGAGAATTTTCTGTAGAGACTCAGCCCTGAAAAACCTACGAGTACACTGCAGCCACTGCCTACAGCTGGCTAAAATAAAATATCTCTGTAGAGAACATCAACATTATCTAGAGATATAAATAAAGCGGCAATCCCTCTGTAAAGTCAATGAAGCACAAGAGAGATGGATTAAAGGGAACATTCTTAAATTTTATTACCAAGTCAAGGACTGCTTATCAATGTTTATTGATTTTTAATAAGTTTTATCTGGGATTGGATCTATTAGCTATGCATATGGAAAAATTGACATTCGACCCCTGCTTCATATGGAACATAAAAATAAATTCTAGAAGAAAAGGAAAAACAATGAAGCATTTGGAAAGTAATGTAGGAATTCTTCATCATCTTAGAATAGGAAAAATTTTTTTAAACAGGAGACAAAGTACTATCGTAAAATTAGTCAAGAAAAACTAAAAATTTTTGTTATTAGAAGACGCAATTGACAAGAAAATTCAAGCCGAAAAATTGCATGAAATATTTGTAGCCTATATAAAGAGAAAGAACCTTATAGTCACAATGTGTAACTTGTATAATCAATAAAATAGTCTGAAACTCAGTCCCTCCACCTAAAATGGCAACAGGTTGATCACATACTTTACATAAAAGGATTTCCATATTTCCAACAAGTACTGAAATGTGCTCCACTTACTTTTTTATCAGGGAATTAAAATTAAAATCATAAAATATTACTGCATACATACTATAGTGGCTAAAAAGAAAAACACAAGTGCCAAGTGCTGGAGAGTATGGAACCATTAATACTTATGACACAGTAGGAATTGGCGCAACATCTTTGAAACCAATTTGACATTATGTTCTGAAATTAAATGTACATATACTCTGTGGTCTGACAGTTACATGCCACCAAAAGCCATGTGGAATATAGTTAAAGAAATATGTCTTATGAAGCCAAAACCTGAACATACCCCAAATGTTCAAAAATTGTATAATGGAAAAATATTATCATAAAATGGGATAATGTGGAACGGTGAAGAACAGATGAATGCCAGAAGAACTACATGAATAATACCGTGTAATGTTGAATGAAAGGTAAAGAAATCAAAGAATAAATACTACATATAGGAAAACTAACACGTTGACCTAGTAAGGTGGTTACCTTGGAGGAGGAAAGAAGGGTTTGAGTTATATTTCCAGATAGGGATGGTGGGTACATGGGTATATTGACTTTGTGATAATTCATTAGATGTGTACTTACTATTTCTCTGTGTGTTCTTTGCATTAAGATTTTAGGAAAGTTTTGAAAATGATCATATACTGTCTTTAAAATATTACTGAAAACTTTTTAATTATAATATCAAAAACTGTGCCTCAAAAAATTGAATATATAAAGGAACAGTATGTTGATCTTGGTCATTTTTTTGTTGCAAGTTTGAAAGAATAAGTTATCATCCAGGTAGGTTATCTATAACAGGAGGAGTCAAATGGGAAGATTTTCCTAACTAGATATTGTTAGTCTTCTAATTCCCTATCAGTCAAGAGGCTTCAAAGTGCTCTAGTTTTTGTAAAGAGTGCCAAGAAAGAATTGAAGAATTTTAGTTCGGGGGAGATTAATTTAGGTATATTTTCATGTGAATTTTGTATAAAGGATATCTGTAGTGGATTTTCTGGATTCTTTTTGAGATTTCATTTAACTACTTCCATGTGGCTGTACAGCAGCCATTCAGTTGGAGTGTAATTGATCCCTTGCCACTTCATGGGTGAGCTAAACCAAGTTAGTATATCTTCAATGATTGATGAGGAGTGGGCATGTGTACTACTGTGTAATATGAGACCTGGGACTGTGGCATTTATTTTTGTTGCTAAGAGGAAAAAAAAAAAACCCTGAGAATCAAGCTGGTGCCCAGCAGAATATATAGTTCATATGATCAGAGAGAAATATAACGAGGGCCCTGATCAGACCAAACCTTGTTCTTCTTTTGGACCTGGGGAGTACCTTAGTCTGCCATAATAAAACACCACAGACTAGATGGGTTAAATGACAAAAATTTAATATATCTCAGTTCTGGAGGCTGGAAAGTCCAGGACCAGGTGCCAGGATTGCTGATTTCTAGTGAGGGCACTTTTCCTGTCTTGCAAATGGCTTCTTCCTCTCTGTGTGCTCACGTGGCCCAGGAGTGACAAGTACTTGCCTGTTGGCTTGCTTTGCTTTTTAATGAAGCAGAATTTGAAAAAGGTAGTTTTTGTTTTAATGTTGATTAGCTAAAAGAACTATAACTTTTGTTTACAATGTAATTTCTTAGAAGTCATGAGCATTTATAAAGTATGACTTCGATAAGATACTACTCTCAAAGCCTTCAATATCAGAAAAATAACATTATTCAAATTGGCTGATGAATAAATTCCATTCATTAAGCAGGTTTATTAACAGCTAGTATGTGCTATGTACTGAGATATATTTTACTTGGTTTTAAATATTCTTTGGAAATTATTAGAATATTAATTAGAAGAATATTTTCTTAAACTGTTTATTGATTTTGCATTTAATATGTTTGCCTGATCATGCTCTCCCTTAACTTTCACTGCTAACCTAATAGGAATTATCATAGAAAGCATTTCATACAAACCCTTTGCAAGGGAAAAAGTGATGAAGGAAATAAAGATAGAGAAAAGCAGGAACTCAACAGTAACACAGGTTTATTCAGGACAAACCTGTGGAGTGGGCCCAGAAGAGTCTAAGACCTGCCTTCCACTTACAACCTTGGGTAGATTCAGAAGACATGAGGGAGGGGAGTTTAAGGCATTGCTAGTGGGTTGTCAAGGAGAATTCCTTTCTTAATGATGGGGTGTTTAGGGTGGAGTATTGTCTGGCAGGTGGATCGGAGTGACCTTGAATTAGTTCTTATTCTAAGATGGAGGATGTGTTTCAAAATGGTGTTGCCTAATTCAGGTCCTGCCTAACATTCCTGCATTTTTCTTTTTATTTGATAAGAAAGGGATGGTGGGCATGGAGATGATGATGTATCTTAAACTGTTTTCCACTGAGGCAGCTGAGGACTCCCATAGGCTCTGGGATTGAGGGATTGAGGGATTCTGATGGAGCTCAGCAGGAGGATGTTCTAGACTCTCTGGTCATTATTGGCATTGATGGTTCTCTGTAAAAAGGAGGTGAAGAGCCAAAACAGGGAGGGCCCAACGACAAGACCAAAAATTATACAGAGAATTAGGAAGAGAAAAAGAGTTAGGCAAGTTGCAATTTTTTATACAGTTAGTAGGTAAATAGATATCAGTGTTAAATCTGCATAGGAAGAAGATTCCTTGATTATAATTGAAGCAGCCAGAGAGGTGATAGGAGATACCTTGTGTTAGCTGAGGGAAATTTTAACTGGAGTGTGGTAGGTGGTCACAGTGGGTGTGGAAATATCCCACACTGTGGTTGGCACCTTTGGGAGAAGAACTGACAGGGAAATTTGAAGATGAAGAAAAACATCTGGTCAGTATAAGTGGCTAAAGGAGGCAGGGAAAAGTGAGGGGCAATGGTGGGAATTAAAATAAATGAAGATATTTAATTTGGTTAGGATGTTCCTGCTACGGATAGGATTTGGGTATTCAAGTGTGAGGCCTTCCCTTCTGGTACCCAAAACCAAAATGATTTTAGCCTAAGGTTTTAACCTGGGGTTGTGTGATACCATTCTCTGAGGTTCCCATTTCTATCTGCCTTCAGATAATTTATCTCCTGCCTCAATTACCTTTATGAAGAGATCCTTGAATGCTGTCAGGGGAAAGGGTGATGACCGTTCTGGCTTTTTCATGCTGATGGTAGGCGTTGGCTGTGGCAGTCAGGGAAACTATCCAGAAGCTCTATCTAGGGGGACTTGACAGAAGTTGGGAGACACCACCATGGAGGGTCATATTTCCATGATCATTTGGTGCTTAATGGACTCTAGGCATCTCCTGTCCTTAGGTCCATGAAGGGGGTTAGTGGGTGACTGGACATGGTGTACATGGAGGAGGGATCATGCCAGAACAATAAATAATGCAACAAAGCATTTTTGTTTCTGCGAGCAGTTAGTACAAAAATAATCAGTGTTTTCAGTTAGCCTTTGAAGATAGTAACTTATTAGAGCTTGGGGTATGGTCTGACGTGTCATTTTTTTTTTTTTTTTTAATTTGTGAGTAGAGACTTTCAGGTCTTCAGAAACATTAATAGTGTTACTAGAAACACATTTACTTTTGCGTTGGGGAATGCAGTCTGATTTGTGCAATGTACCTTTTTGTGGGCATCACCTCCATTAGCATTGTCACTTCGGACTCTCTTGGTAAAGTCGGTGAGGGCTTTTATATGTCACAGTGCATCTTTCATGTTGATATGAAACATAAATATTAGAGCTAAACAATCCTAACAGTATAAAACAGATTGAGTGTAACTATATAGGAGGTTAGAGAAGTTTGTAGATATCAAACCGACTTAGAATAAACTCGTGACTCTAGTAGTGTCTTCTATAATGCTTTCTTTATGATCTCAAAGTTTTATTTACTTGTGGGAGGAGTGATAGAAGCGTACATTTTTGAGTTTCTTTGAAAGGACCGTTGTCTTTCCATTCAGATGCTCATGTATAGCTGCGTGTTGGTTATAGCCCTTCTGCTAGGTGTTTAAGACAAGGTCGGTTGAATTTGACCTTTTCCCTATCTGTTCTGTGGGTCAGCTGAGGTTCCTCAGTTGGGTACTCTCAGGGGCACGTGAAAAGCCTCTTGATTCCTTTAGCCTTCATCTTCCAGTCATGCCATCTGACAGGATGGGTCAGGGTCTCGGAACAACAGGGTTATTTCCCTTTGTAATGATCTTCCTCTTTGCAGACACTTGTTAGCTTTCTCGGAGTGTGGGGCTCATGATTCCTCAGATCAGAAGGTCATGTGAATCACCAACAGTTCAAGGCAGAAGGGTCCCATAGTTCTCTGGGTCCTGGCTGACCGTAAAGGACCAGACCAAAATATTGGCTGCATTTCCTTGGCCTTTGTAATTCCTTGATTTTGGTTTCTAAGTTTTGGTTTTAAACATCCAGCAAGCCAGTTTCATCAGTCTTAAAGTGGAAGTACTGGGCTTTAATTTTAATGTGTATAATTTTATAGTTACCTCTTTTGTTTAATTAGGGTTAGTAACAGTACTTAAAATTAGTATTTTTTTGTCCTGTATGCAGTGTTGTGTCTTAACTCAGGTTTTTCTGTTAGAAATGCTACTTCTGGGGACTGGAGCAGTAGCTCAGTGGTTACGGCACTTGCCTGGCTCTTGGCCCATGTTGATCAGTTCTATTTGGATTCTTAACCATATATTCTTATAGATTTTCTGGTTAGGAGGAATTATCCTTATTTCCCTGAGTTTCAGGATCTGGTTTCAAAGTCTTTTCCTTTGGGGTAACTTGAGTTCCTCCTGGTAACATTATTTTGGGCCTGCATTTCCTCTGCAGATGATAAGTAGTTCACTGAGGAATGTGGCATAACCTGTTCAGTTAGGCCAGGCAGGCTCCTCTGCATGTAACTGCTTTTTGGAAAAGAAAGTGTGTGAGGTCAGCACAGTGGGGCCAATTTATAAAATTATTCTCTTAACCTTGTGTTATAGAATTGTTCTCTTAACCATTCACATCTGTCTGTCCTCTAACGCTGGGGGAGGTTGCTACAAGACAGAAAGAGAAAGACAAAGGGCCAACTCACTAATGTACTGGTAGATGAAGGGCAGGGTTCTGCCTTGTGGTCATCAGATCATTCTGTGGAGTTACATCAGCCTGTTATTCAAGGAGCTGCTAAGTGAGATCCTCCCTCTACCATTTGGGTGAGATGCTATGAAAGGAGTTTAATATGGAGATGTACCTTCCAAGTGTGATCTGTTGGCTTCCAGCCATCTCTAGGGATCCTGCATTCACACCCAAGAGTAGCCCTGGCCAGAGAACTAGGGTGACTCTAAGAGAGACCTCAGCTTCTTGATTGAACGGATTGTTGTGAAAGGAAACTGAAGCAAGATCAGATGAATATTCCCTCCTCCAAGACAGAGAGGGATTGATAAGTCTCACTCCAGGAAAGCTTTCCCCCTAAGTCTTGAGTCTGGCAGCCACACTATTTGCTTTTAATTGGCTGACAGGGTCCTGGTAGTTTTGGTAGAGACTGAGTGTACGAAATATAATAGAGAACACCAGGAAGAAAAGTGGTAGAACAATTGTCCATTTTATTAACCCTTCCGAAGATCCTCGGAGAATCCCTATAAATGTAGCCTGGAGCACTACTGGTTCTATCTTGCAAATTTGAGGAATGAAATCCATGGACACAGGGTCAGACAGAGCAAAGTAACAGGATTTAGAGTAAAAGAAAGAGTGAACTCCACAAGAGAGAAGTGTCCCAAGAGAGGGATGCCTTGAGGGGCTTTTTATTGAGGAGAAGAATGTGAAAAGTTGAGCAGTTTTGGTAGAGAGAAGGCCTCCAGTGGAGGTACAAGAAGGCCTGAAATAGAGAACCTCAGCCCATTTGCCATTGCACTGAAAGTGTGCAAGAGTTCAGAGAATTTGGGAATCAAATGTGCCATTTTCAGTCCAGTAACTGTTATTGTCCAATTTATATTGGGGCCAAGCAATATTACAGAAGAACACCAGTCTTTTAGGTTTGACTGTGTGTCAGATTACCGGGGTCTGGATATGTTTGAGAAGGCATCCCAAAGGGGTGTCTCATGAAGGTTTTGATGAGGTTTGGCCCATGTTGGATGAGATGGATTGAGGACTCTGGCAGAAAGAAAGACCAAAATCAAGGGGTTTCCCCACAAGAGTATGGTTTCTCTGCTTGTTCCAGGAATGACTGACTGGAACAACAGATTGAATGACAGGCAATCGATGGGTGTCCCCAAAGAAGGCAAGTCATTACCACCCGTTGGTGATGGGGCTTTCTCTTACCTAGCACTAGGAATTGTTAGAAGATCAGTACCCACAGAGAAAGAAATTGGAATCCAGAAGAGCCAGAGGGCGTCACTCACCCATAAGCAATGGGCAGTGGTGGATGTGATGCCCAGCAATGTGAATGGTCCTTACTGGAGCCACTGGAGAGACAAGTAGTAGAAAAAGGGAGACAGAAAGAGAGAACAGGTCAAGGTCAAGGGAAGGCTTTGAGAGGTCACCCATAGAGGGAACCTTGGAACACCTGTCCCAGATTTCATCATCATTTGTAAGGAGAGAAGCAAATGAAGGAAATAAAGAGAGAGGAAAGTGGGGACTCAACAATGACACAGGTTTATTCAGGACAAACCAGCAGAGGAGGGCCCAGTGGAGTCTGAGACCTGCCTTCTGCTTAGAGTCTGGGGTAGATACAGAGGGCATGGGGTGGAGGGGATTAGAGTGCTGCTAGCAAGTTGTCAGGATTCGGTTCTTAATAATGGGTATTATTTAGGGTGGAGTATTGTCTGGCTTTTAGGGTTAGGTGGGTTGGAGGGACCGGGAGTTAGTTCTTATTCTAAGATGGAGGATATGTTTCAAAATGGTGCTGCCTAAGTGAGTTTCTACCTAATACCCCTAAAATATGTGCTGCCTTTTCTCAGGAAAGTAAAATTATAAAGACTGCATTATGGGGGCTGGAGTGCTAGCTCAGCGGTTACAGTGCTTGCCTGGCATGTGTAAGTACATGAGTTCAGACCCCAGTACCCACATATATGGCTAAGTGTCAGAGCAACGAAAGCCATGTGAAAACCTCAATAAAAATTGATTCTCTCTCTCTCTTACTGTCCTTCTCTCTTAAAAAAAGACTGCATTATGAATTATGAATTATTTTAAAAGTGATATTCTTCAACTGAGTTATCCAGTGTCAATCAGAAAGAATTTAAACTCTTCATGGAGAAATTGTCTTTTCTGTTTCAACTGACTATCATGTTAACTATTTTGGAGGGAATATTGTGAATTATAAGGTTATCAAATAAAAATACATTTTGGTATTTAAATTATATTCAATAATTGAATATAAAGGATTTTTTGTCCCTATTATCATGTGCTACTATAGATTTCAAAGAAACAGTTAGCAATTTTGGGAGTCTGAGTATAAAGAATGAGAAATTGAATGCATGTTTACCTTTAGCTGTGAAGTAATGGTCAAACAGAGAACTTGGAATTTAGTACTTTTGAGGTATAGGAAACTCATACTCTTCTTGACTCAGCTTTCTTGTCTTTTACATGAGCACATGACACTATACCTGTTATATCATATGTGTTAAAGAGAGTGTGCTTGGTAAATATTATTCAATAGGTATCATTTGCTTTTATGAGTATGAATGTTATTAATTTCAGTTTAGCCATAAGTTTATGTCTCTTGTGCTAAAATTCTTAAGGTCATGATGGTCTAACTGAAATTCAGATAAATAGATCCTCAGACTGTATCTAACGTATCAGTTTTTGGTACCATATTTTAACATTTACATTGATCATTGGGAATAACAGAAGAAGTGCAGCCACTATGGTCTTAATTCATACCAGAACACAATTCTTCAGCTGGGTGCGATTTTCAATTTGGGCTGGTAAGATCTTTGTTGTTGCAGGGGTGACCTGTGTTACTGTAGGGATTTAGCATCATCCCAGGAGATACCCACCAAGTGATTAGCAGACCTGTCTCCATATGCTGCTGAATGTCCCTTTGGGGGAAGTCTCCACTGGTTTCTCAACCAGTGGATGCCTGTAGGCGTCCAGGGGGCTTCTTCAGATATGTAAAGAAGTTTAGCACCTAGCAGATGAATTCAATTTTACCCAGAAAGCAGAAATGGCATCGATTGTTAGAGGTTAGAATGCTTTCATGGTGTGAACGAACTAAAAATGGAATGATTAACTTGTAAGTCTGCAACTTCCTCTGTTAAGATGGGCAGTAGTTGTTCAACCACTGTCAGAGTTGTACTGGGAATTTCCTTCCTGGAGGAAATTTGAATTAAACAGTCTCTTAAATGCTTTTTAATGGTAAGCTTCCATAATTTTTGATTGTCTATCATTCCGGTGAGGTCGCAGTTGAAAACATGAGAATGATTCAGATTTCTGAGGCAAGAGAAGAGCATGGTTCTGTGAAGTGAGTTTTAAGGAATGTCCATAATGTGAAAGAGAGAATCTGGAGTGTAACCTGCCTTCATTGCTCCTAAAGGAGTTTTAAAAGATGAAGGAAGAGACATAAGCATTCAGAAGAAATTTGCAAAGAATAAATGGTTGCTACTGTTAATTCAGACGTGAGTCTGTTCATAGAGAAAAGACCAGTATATTTAATTTCTAATTCCTGGTGACCTTCAGTTGAAAAAGCTTCTGAGGAAAGTGTCCTCAAAAATGTTGAGTATTATGTAAATGGGATCATTACTAGTATTGACAGTTTTATTACTTAACAAGCCAAGCACCAGATTGCAGGGAACCAAGTAAAGAGTAGATTTTGAAGAAATATCTTCCTGGAATTATTTACCAAGATAAAGTGATTGTTCTACATATTTTAATCTTCCATGTATTTAACATAATTACGTATTCCAAATACATGTTGAGCAAAACTTATTTTTGCTTTATTTTCAGTTGTTTTTTATCCTTGTTACTGGTGGCTGCTGTGGTGTGGAAGATCAAACAAACCTGCTGGGCTTCACGACGGAGAGAGGTATCAGTAATGTTATCAATCTTCAGCTGAAAGCTTTGAGCAAATGTGTGAATCTCCACTGTTTAGTTCACATGCTCTTTTCAAGTACAGATTTTTCAAACCATTTTTACTTATTAAATTGAACTATGTAGTATTTTAAAGCTTCAGGGCAAACTACCCCTGTCAATTTAAATCAGTAACTGTAGGAAGATTGGTTAGTTGCTGAATTTTAGTGAATATTAATTCTAGCTAAGTAATCTAGAATTACTTTAATTTAGGTCTTAGGTATGCTATGCAAACACAATTTATTTTTCATCAATGTCTCTGCTGTAATTTAAAAGAAAATTCTATGTGATAAATGTTTATTATTTAAAATAATCTTTGACTTCAGAAAAAAAAATTTCCTGGAAATTTTTTACAGCATTCTTTTTTTTCTTTTTTCCTCTGGGTAGTCAGATCTTTCTACATTTTGATTATCTGACAATGGAACTATGTTTAAGGAGTACATCTGTTTGATACATTTCAGTATCAGAATTAATCATAATGTTCCTAATAACCCTAAAGTTAATATAGTGATACTTTTACGAAATAACAAAAGAGGAAATGAACATAATTTAGTTTTCTTTGTGTATAGTAATTAACTGAAAGAAACAAAAAAACAGTCTTCCTGGGAGCAAAATGTCAGTAGATTAATTGTTTTATGCCTTCTATAATGAAAAAGCACTTTTCTGTTTTTATTAGAATTATTATATTCTGTTATCATGAATACTAGCATTCTTTTTTTTAAGAGAGAGGGATAGAAAGAGAGAGAGAAAGACAGAATCAGATTTATTCAGTTTTTCATGTGGATTTCGTTGCTCAGACACGTTGTTGTGTACATGGTGCTATGGTTTGAACCTGTGTGTACACACACATGCCAGGTAAGTGCCATAACCGCTGAGCTACAAATCCAGCACCGAATACTAGCATTCTAATATTAGTATTATTAACATTTTATTTGTTGTTGCATTTCCCAGTATATTTGTATATGTACAGTTTTCCACCTATAAAAAGATAATTCTTAAAGGTATTAATAATCCACAGTATTCTAGGCTATAGAATTAGCAAGTGACATGAATCCTTCTTAATTATCCTATTTTCAAACATCCATTCACTGTCTACTTATATTTGCAAACTTGAGGTATTTTCCTCCAAGTAAATCATTAGTTTTAATCTGTTCTATCTCTGTAATTTTCCATATATGATCAGCACAGCATCAGTGAGAATTTACTTGATGAGGTCCCATTATAAAAAGTAATCCAGTTGAAAAGGACCTTATTAAATCTAAATACCCATGTATTTGGTAAGTAGTAAAGTTCAGTGTGGAGATTAACAATTTTCTGGACATTTTAAATGAGCTACTATGGCAAAAGTATAGATTCAGGAAGGAAAACAATAATTATAAGGAGGAAGTGGAAGGGCTCTCATAATGGAAAAAAATTGGTGACAGTTTATGTCCCTAACCATTAGAAAAGAAGTCACTATCAGTATGAAGCCTTTATTCCCCCTGCATTACAATGGACACTGTTTAAATCATGATCTCTAAAGTGTTTAAAATGCAGCTCTGTAAACAGAGCACTGCTGAAGGAGAAATATGTTACTGTGTTAATATGTGTTAATAATATGTTAATATGTGTTAATATGTTATTAACTGGCGTCTGATTATGAATAAGCTGTCTATTTCAATTTCCTCAGTTCTTAAAAGAAAAATTTGTGTTATATAACTAATTCCCAGTATGGGGCCTTTAGAGCCCTGGAAATATTTACTATGTAGTAGTAATTAGCTAAGATTAGAAATATCACAAGCATGTAATATTTGAAAAGTTATATAAATAATTCATTTAGCTATCAAACTTTCACACTTCTAAAAATGGCAAATTGATTTTGATTGATATTATATGACTTCAATATAGTAATATAATTTATTATATATTATTAAATATATGTTCTGGCAACCTAATATTTTAATTTTAGAAGTATGAAAATGAATTTGTGTTAATATTGGAAATCAAAAGCTTTCAAAATATTTGGTGAGCATGGTAAGGACAAGGGAAAAGTAGAAAGGGAAGCTAGATCAGGGACCACTGCACAGAGTTGATCCACGCTTGTAAATGTTGCTGTATCCCCTGGATATGCCTTATTGTAAAGTCTTCTTGTATGGCCTCTACCTAAAACTCATCCAGTTAGAGCTTTTTTCTGTTTAAGAATATAGGGGTGTTTCCATTTCACTTGTTAACCTGTTAACAAAGTAGAAGATCTATGTTGTTGGTGGGGGGGTCATGTTATGCTACAATATATGTTAAAAAATATTTTGAGAAGTCTTCTCTAATTTAGAGTTACTAAGTGACTTTAAGTGAAAAATCCTAAGTATCTTAGAAATCATTTATATGCTCATGCCAGAAGTAATAATGACATTGTCTTTGCTGACTATCAGGGACCTAGAAAATCATTCTTGTATTATTGAAAGATTATTTCTAATTTTGGTCTTATGAACTCCAGAGATTATTAACCACACTGGTTGACCAGAGATATGTTTTAAAGTAATAACTTTTATATTATTGAAAGAATATTTCTCATTTTGTTTTTATGAGTCCCAATATTTTTAAATACATTCCTTATAGTTTATGTGATAATCTCATTTACAGTCATTATTTGTGGAGATAGAAATGTTTTTTTGTCTACTCTTATCTATGAGATTCTCTATAATATTCCTGATGGCAAAAGGCTCTAGTATTTCTATTTGTATGTTACTTTGTCTTGGAGACCTTAACAGATCAATTGTAAAGCTTAGGAGACACAACTAATAGAATGATAATTTATAACAGTAAACAAAAATTATTTATAAGATTTTTATATTTCTGTAATTTTGTTATAGTAGTTGTATTGCTTACTTTTTAAATATAAGGACTGCTTAAAATGAAAATAATGTCTGGAAAAGTTTTAAATATATTGTGTTAATTCTCTTGGGCATATTGCTTTTTAACTATTTGAATTTTGGCTTCTCATAAACACACATATATTTTCTTGTGGTGTAATTTCACTATCAGAGACTTAATATTAATGCTATTTCTACACCCCTGAGAATTCAAGAGCTCTTGAAAACAAATGAAAAGAACAACAGAGGACTTCAATTTTGATATCACCCCTTCATATAGGTGTCCCAAATTCATTTCTATGGTAACCCTATTAAGAATATGAGACCTGGGCTAGAGCAGTGCCTCAGCGATTATGGCGCTTGCCTGGCATGCATGAGTACGCAAGTTCAAACACCAGCACCATGTACACAGCAGAGCGTCGGAGGAATGAAGGTCACATGAAAAAACTAAATAAAAATTGCTTCTCTCTTTCTCTTTGTCTCCTCTATTGGTTTTTTTTTTTTTAAAGAAGAATATGAGACTTTATTTTAGGCTGTGCTAACAAATGGTGACAGTGCATGAATATTGATCAGAGGAAATATTTCAATGCACTAGATAGACAGATGTATTATTATAGCTGGCCTTTTTCGAGGGTATTGAAAACATTAACTTAAATTTTAGTCATCATATTACTAAAATACTTGGAGCAGAAATGTTAAAGGGAGTCTCGTGAAACATTGCCATCCTTAATTATCTTCATTTTAAACTGAAATTTGAATTTTAATAAACATAATAGGACATAAACACATCAACATTTATAATTATTCCTTGAAATGAAGGTCTTTAATCATATACTTAATAAGAGTAAAAATATAATGAACATCTTAATAATTAAGAGAAGTAATTTTGTTTTCAGTCAGAAACATTTATCTGTGTTTTTAGTGGTTTTACTGTAGCATGTTTCAGTTAATATCTGAGTACAAAATCCACAGTAAAAGACCTGAAGGCAAAGGGAGAATTATTTTTTATATGAACTTCGTGTTACTAGTGCATCTCTGTTTGAATGTTCACTACATTTCTTATGCCAGTAATTTCCCCTTTTTAAAATTCTTCTCTTAATCTTATTGTCCTTTGAATGTTTTTAAAAATATATTAATTTAAAATTTTATCACATTATTTTTAGTATACTTTGTTTCTTTTATATGTAAGGATCAATATGAAAAGTTGCCTGGGATTAGTCAATACATACGAGCGGCTTAGCTGGTGTTTATAATGCTCTGCTTTGCTCCACATTTTGCAGTTGTGGAGCATCAACCTACATTTGGATTTATCATTGTCAACCTAAAGCTTGAATTGACAGTAACAAACTAACTCCTGTAAGAAGGTTTCTTTTTTCTTTTTTCAGTTCAGTATGTTCTAACATATTGGAGGGATCTGTTGCTATACTTTCATATATGCATGCATAAGAACCAAGTAACTTGAATCATCCTTATCCAGCATCTACCCCCCTTCACCCACTCCCCACTCCCTTGTCTCCAATGTGGATGTCCCCTTATTGTACATATAAATGTCCATGTATCTTAATTTTTGAATTTTCATGTTTTAAATGCCTGCATGAGTATAATTTATCTTCTCTGGGGAATCCAATGTACCATACAGAATTAATAACCCCCCCTTTTCCTCTCCCGCCTCCCTCCCCCAAGCCCCTGCCCTGCTTCATAGCTTTAATTTCCTTACATTATGGGATACTTTGAATTAGGTGTGTCTAGTAGATAAACTTGTCTAACTTTCACTGTATCCTTGGTTTTACTGTAGTTTATGCAAATGAGAAAAGCATTCGCGCCTCAAGTCTCTGGGTTTGGCTTATTTTACTCAGTGTGATTTTTTTCCATTTCATAAGAAGGTTTCTAGTAGTTTTGAGTAACAAACTATTTTTTCTAGAGGCAGGCACCTTAGTCTTTTTCTCTATATTTGTTTCACTGGGCACAAAACAGACAAGAAGTAATGCTATCATATAATTATACCTTATTAACAATATTTCATTGGTAATTAATGATAAAATATTCTAAGAGGTGCAACTTTTGTGGTGAATGAATTTGTGTATAAATATTACTATGGCCAAACAATGGTTTTACCAGTTGAGCAACTCTACCCTCTTCGACTGAACTCATTTACAGAGAAAGAGTTGGGCACATAGTGGATTGTATAAATTAATAGATGGAGGTACAGCACACAAGTTTTGGTAGAGTTTCTTAATACTTAAAAATCTGTATTTTTTAAAATATGTAACATAAAAATAAAACCAAAATTAATTTTTATCACCCCCAAATTTGTATTTCATACATATTTAAACATTTTAATAGAGATTTCCATAAAATACATGCTTTTCTTAACTGTGAGTGAGTACTGCAGTCAGAAGCATCTTTGCGGTTAATGGTCTCAGTGCCAGCTTGCTATGCTTATCATTTATTTGCTTTGTATTGAAGTGCTGTCTTTAGTGGTTACTATTATATAAATATTTTCACTTTATTCTATATGAGTAGAAGTGACATATGTTCACATCTATTTGTATTATCATAGTTTAAAAATTAACATAAATATAAAATAACAGATTGAGAAATCAAATACGTGTGGGAGGCATAGGATTTGAAAGTTAACCTTTTCTTGCTTTCTTTTTCTTTTTTTTTTAAAGAGAGAAGGATAGTGAGAGAGAAAGAAAGAGAAAATCAATTTTATTTAGTTTTTCCTGTGGCTTTTGTTGCTCCAGTGTGCACTGTAACTGCTGAGCCACTGTTCCAGCCCCATATCTTGCTTTCTGTACTGATTCTCAGAGATCATATTGTAATTGTAGTGTTTTTTTTTTGGTTAATTAAGCAAAGGTATCTTAATTTCTTGCTATATTCCAGACATACTGGTAAATACTGAGAACAAGAAAAAACATGGACTTAATATTTAGCAAATTCATAACTTCAAAATATTTTCAATAGGACAAATACACAGAAATACACAGGTGCATACTACTTAGCAGGACACCTAGATACACTTTATTGTGATCCTACCTAGAGGGTTGTGGTGTATAAAATTGGTTTTGGAAGTAATATAAGTAATGGAAGTAAATGTGAATTGTTGCATATTTATATGTAGAATTAATTTTATCTTTTTCTTTTTTAAAGAGAGAAGGGCTGTGAAAGAGACAAAGAGAGAATCAATTTTATTTATATATTCATGCAGCCTCTGTTGCTCTGACACTTTGTTGTGTACATGGTCCTGGGGCTTGACCCTGCATCCTCACACATGCCAAGCAAGCACTGCAACTGCCAGGCCTCTGCTCCAACCCCTTGCATCTTTATTTTCAATTAAAATGCTAATCTGGACCAGAGGGAATGGACTCATCCCTGTAAAATCTGCGTGAACTAAGAGAAAGAGAAAGGAACGATTCTTCAAAGTAAAATCTTGATTAGTTTAGAAAACAAGGGCGAGTTATACTGGGCCTTAAAAAATAAAAGATATTTACTTGGTATATTATCTACCAAAATTAAAAGAAAATTTATATGAACCAGTAATTAGATTTTTAAGAATATATCCTGCAGCTATATACATTCCTCCTTTTCTAAAATATGTTTATACAAGGATATTTACAGAATAATTTTGTATATAAAACAATTGGATTTTTTAAATTTCATTTTCTTACAGTGAGATTTTATATAACTGAAAACACAGAATAAGGTAGATGGTTATTCATAAATATGAAAGAGCTTATTCCTTCATCCAACAAATTATTTAGTAATAATTCTTGTTCCCATGCACTTTTAGTCAAATAGAGGAGTGGATAAGCCAAACAAAAATATCAGCCCTCAAAATGTTGCTGATCTTCAAGCTACATTATTAAATAAAAATGCACAATGCAGTCTTTATGATATATTTATACTTGTAAAAATCACACTCTATGCATGGATATTTTAAGAGACTCACCAAGATTGTCTTTAGTACTAGGATGGACATTTTGAAAAGAAGGATGGCTATAATTTTATAATTATTACACAAAAAGAATTACATTACAAATATGTAAACTTGACAACATTTAGATTTAGACATTTCATCAAAGACTATTTAATCTTCACTGTAAAGATACAAATTTCCCTCTCTTCTGTATAAAAGGAGAATTGAATACAGTAATGTAAGTGTACAACTAGTAAATGGGGAAGCTAAAATTAAAACTAAGTCTTATCAGATTCCAAAATCCAAGCTCTCTGAACCATTCAAATAACTTCAGAGACAGCCTGGGTTTGCACAGGTTTGATTTTCTAATTAGCTTTTATAGTGTAAACTATTCATATATTTATTTTATACTCGGGAATATTTATTTTATACTCGTTGAAAGGGCTCCTCTAGAAGTATTTAGCCATAGATTTCATCATATATCATTCATGTTTATACATAGAAAGGAAAATAAAAGGTAAATAAGTCGGTTAATATATTACTGAAATTTATTCATCATCATAATCTAAATTTTCACATATCTTGATCCGCTTAGATGAAAATGTGTGTTTCATATGGTGTCATTAACCAGCATAATCAGGTTTGCACCCAGGCAGGTAATAACAAGCATGTCATAACTGTCATCTGGCCACCAGTGGTTGTGCAATGTTGTTGATTATGAAACAACATCAGATTTCAGACATGATGTAAAAAAAGTGTCTTAGGATCAATAAAATATGGCAGAGCCAACTTTATAAGGCTTTTGGTCATAAGTGAGGTAATGCATGCTAAGCATTCATCTCACTGCTTTTTCCCTGCCAGACTGAGATACATGTTGTCCTTGTTGTGAATATGTAGTATAAAGAATATGTTAACATTAGTAATTTATATCTTGGACTCCTGTCTTCTTCCATATCTATTGACAGTGTTTTTCAATCTAGTATACCTTTTAGCATCACTTCTGGATCTTTAAAATCTCTGTATATGTATATTATATATGATGAATATGGTTTGCATGTATATGTGTGCATATATGTATGTGTATGTGCATATGTGTGCCAACCCCAAACTATGGTATCAGAGTTTCTGGAGTGAGGCTTAGCCTAATATGTTTATTTATGTAGCCTGCAAGTGATTCTAATATAATTATTGATTTAGAAATACCGATTTAACTTCTGCTACTAGACAGTGGGAAATCATTGAAGAGTTTTCAGACAAAATTAAGATAATTGAATTAAAAGGATCTTGTTTTAAACTGAGCATTCAGCTGCTGTGTTGGGAAAGGACTGTAGATGGGCAATTGTAGATGTAGGTGTTCTCATTAGGAGGATTCACCAGAACCCACTGAGAGGTGGTGGAGGCTCAGCTGAAGGGGTGGCATTGAATGTGGTAAGAAAAAGTGGTCAGATTATAGTGTTGTATTTAGATGAAACACGGGGTTAGATGTATGAGGAGGTATGAGAAAAAATTAAACATAGCTTCAAGGTTTTCATCTGAACAACTATAAGGATACATTTCCCATTGGAGGTGATTATAAATAAAATTGGTTTGGGGACAGGAGTTTACTTTTCTTTAAAAATTTTTTATTTTGAGCAACCTTACAAGATTTTAACAAAAAATATAAAATGTGTATAAAATATGCATATATTCTGGATATTGCAATTATCCCCAGGGGTGCCCCCCAATTACCCTCCCTTATCCCTCCCTTCCCCTTCCCATTATAACTCTAAAAAAAGTATTAGATTGTAAAGCATTA
>PVKS010023597.1:0-32200 GCA_004027875.1 Aplodontia rufa | reverse complement strand
TTGTGATGGGTTACTTCAAGAGAGAACTCTCAGTGAATTATGAGAGGCAGCCAATGCCCGTTTTGCTGTGTGTCTAATTCTTCAGATATCTGTGTCTCTCTTGGAAAATTGCTGATGCAGTGGATTTTTCCCAGTCAGAGTCAGAGCCCCGGTGAATGCTGTCACGCTTCAAGACGCCATCTTCTCCTCATTCATCTGACAACTATTCCACAGCTACTTTGAGCCAGGTGCTCTACTCTCTTTGTGGACATAAACATAAGTAAGTTCTGGTAATTGTCTTCAGGTTGCTCTCAGTCTGCAGGAAGCTCAATGATGGTTTCTTCCCTGGCCTTCTCCAACTTCTCCCTCCTCTTTCTAGATTTTTGATGTATGCACTCAGTGCTATAAATTTACCTCTTAAGAAAGCCTTCACGCTGTCCCACAGGTTTTGGTATGTTGTTTCCTCATTCTCATTCAATTCCAAGAACTTCTTAATTTCTGCTCTCATTTTCTCTTTTACCCATCCTTCGTTTAAGAGGTAGTTATTCAATTTCCAAGTATTTGAGTTTCTGTTGTTTCTCTTGTTGTTCATTGGTAAGATCATAGCATTATGATATGAGAGAATACATGGGATTATATCCACATTTTTATATTTGTTAAGATTATCCCAGTGAACCAGGATGTGGTCCACTTTAGAGAAGGATACATGTGCTGCTGAGAAGAAGGTAAATTCAGCTGTCTTAGGATGGAATATTCTATAGCTGTCTGTTAAGCCTGATTAATAAAGTTGTTCAGATTGGAGATGTCTTTATTGATTTTTTTTTGTTTTGATGATCTGTCTACAGTTGATAGTGGTGTGTTGAAGTCCCCCAGAATTATTGTGTTGAGATCAATGAGGGGATTAATGTCCTTAGGTATTTTTTCCATATATATTTGGAGAGGGTTGTAATTGGGGGCAGAAATGTTAATTATCGTTATATCCTCGTGATGGACTGCCCCTTTTAGTATGATAAAGTGACCCTCTGTATCCTTTATGACTAGTTTTATTTGGAAATTGATTTTATCAGAAATTAGAATCACCATGCCAGCTTGCTTTTTTGGGCCTCAAGCCTGGTAGACATTTTGCCAACCTTTCACCTTCAGCCTGTGTCTATTTTTTTTTATTAGAAGTATATAGCGATACAGGATACAGTTGAGGGGGAAACATTATCAAAACAGTAGCAATCAATGTATATAAACTTTGTTATCCAGGGGTCATGCCAAAGCATAGATAAACCACCATGGGTTTCACCTGTTGCAGTTTCCCCCAGAAGAACTCATGTGTTAAATGGGTAGCTCGTGGAGGAATGACATCAGCTTCTGGGATGGTTCCCCCATCTTCCCAATCACCAGATTCCTATGAGTTCTTCATGTACCCTCCCCCGCCTTTCCCCTTCCCTACACCTCCAAGTATCCTAGGGAACTATCCCCCTGTTACACTGAAAGTCATTCAATTTGAGGTTTTGTTAGGTCAGCTGTCTGTCCTTCTGCTTCCCCATAAATTCTAGTATCAACAGATGAGAGAAACCATTTGGCCCTTGAGTCACAGAGCTTGGGAGACTTCACTAAGCATAATTCTGTCCATCTCCATCCATTTGATTTCAAAATCTATAATATCGTCCTCTCTAATGGCCGAGTAGTATTCCATAGTATATATGTACCAAAGCTTTTGTATCCACTCATCAAGTGAGGGGCATCTGGGTTGGTTCCATAATCTAGCTATAGTAAATTGGGCTGCTATAAACATTGATGAAGCCACATCGCTATAATACACTGATTCTAAGTCTTTTGGGAAAATTCCCAGGAGTGGGAGCCTGTGTCTATTTTTGAGTGTCAAATGTGCCTCTTGCAGGCAACATATTGTTGGATTTTGTTTTTTGATCCAGTGGACCAGTTTGTGTCTTTTAATTGGGGCATTGGGACCATTCACATTCAAAGTTAGAACAGATATGGGAGGCTGAGTCTCTGATTTTGTAACAATTATAGAGTTTTGAGTCATCTTGGAAGTCAATTTGTGTATAATATGATTATTGACTTGCCCTTGTTTAAGGATTTTGGATATTATTGTCATTTTCTTCTGCATGGAGAACATCCTTGAGAATATTCTGTAGTGCAGGGTTTGTGTTCATGTATCTTGCTAGCTTGAGTTTACTGTTGAAATATTTAATTTTCCCATCACATTTGGAGCTGAGTTTTGCAGGGTATATTATCTTTGGGTGGAGGCTATTATTTTTCAACACTTGAAAGATGTTGTTCCAAGCTCTTCTGGCCTTCATTGCTTGCTATGAAAAATCCATAGCGATCTGAATTGGTTTGCCTCTCAATACGATTTGGGGCTTTTCTCTAGCAGCTTTTAGAATTCTCTCTTTAATTTCTCTGTTATTCATTTTGCATATGATATGTCTTGGTGAGTTTCTCATTTGATTAAGCCTATTTGGTGTTCTATAAGCATCTTGGATGTGATATTCCAGATCAATTGTAAGATGAGGGAAGTTCTTGCTTATGATTTTGCTTAAAAGGTTCTTGATGCCTCTTGTTTGCTCTTCAGAGTTTTCCTCTAGACCAATGATTCTCAGATTATTATGTCTTATCTCATCACATATTACTTTGAAGTTCTGATTATGTAATATGAGCTGTTTATCCTGTTTATCATCTTTGAATTCGACATTGTTTAGCCAGTCTTCATTTTCTGATACTCATTTTTCAAGAGCTGAAGTTCTATTTTCAGTGGAGTATAATTTAGTTTTGGTATCTTCTATTGAAGATTTGAATTGGTTAACCGTGTTTTTCCATCCTGATAGCTCTGCTACATCTCTTTTCAGAATGTCTGTTTCTTTGTATAGCTGATCTTTCATCTCATGGAATTATACCCTTATTTCCCTGTAGAAGTTGTCTCTCATCTCTTGAAATTGTTCTCTGATATCTTTCTTTACTTCATCTCTCAACTCTTTGATTGAATTACTAATCATAATTTTGATACAATGTCTTTGGTTTTCATCTAGGGTCCCGGCTATGGTGTCCTTGGGTGGAGAGCTATGGGGTTGAGGAGGAGAGGTATTTCCCCTTTTCCTCAGTTTCCAAGTCAGACAGTGTGTCTTGTACTTCAACCTTGTTACTCTTGGTGGAGTAATTGGAGCTTCTTATGGCTTTGCTTCATTGTGATGCATAGTTATTTGGTCAATACAGACCTAAATGTGCCAGACTGTTCTGTGAGAACTTTAGAGGCTATAGGTGCAAATACTAATCCATTTCAACTAAAATAGATGTGCTGATCACTAGCACCAATAGTAACAATTTTCTTAGAGAGATCTCTCACAATATATTGTGATAGCAAGCCAGTACCCTTTTTGAAATGTGTCTATTTCTTCAGATAGCAGGGTCTCTCTGAAAGTGGGGAGAACAAATGATTAGGAAGTCAAGGAGGTGAATTGGGGAGGTATAAAATCACATCTGCCTTAGAGTATAGAGGAACAAGGGATTAGGGGTGAGTAGGTTATTCTATTAGGAATAAGGAAAACATAGAAATGGCATGCTGGTATGGTAAAGACTTTGGTTGAGGATGAAAGAAAAATGCTAATATTTAGGGATTACCAGAGTACAGGGGAGGAAGAGTTTAGTATGAGGCATGGTTATCTTCACTCACCAGAGGCTGAGGCTATTTTGCTATCTTGAAATGTTTTCCTGTTTGGAACCCAAAGTTATAGGGATAGCAGTACGGTTCAAGAAGACATAGAGAAAGTAGGAGCAAATCACCAATACATACACACGGATAAATTTTTACATCCACCAACACCAAATTCAGTACTAATTGTAAAGCAAGAAAGGAAAAAAAACCCACAGTAATGTTAAAAATTTAAAAATATTATATTCTAGCTGGATCCTCATTTTTAAAAACAAAAAACAAAACAAAACAAAAAACACCAAGAAGCAAACAAAAAACAAAACTAGTTGGTAAAGTTCTGAAGTTTTCTGCCACCTAGGTCAGTGTGTACCATGAGGGGATGTGTTCAAATCTGTCATCTAGCTGGGGAGTCTTCACAGTTGAGCTTGTCTGGGAAGAAGCAGTTTGGTTAAGTCTGATGACCTGGTTTTTCTTAGATGATCTCCTCAAAATTTTCTGTTTCAAAGGGGTTTAAGAACCTGTGTTCTTACACCTCTTGTGAGGATAGATTTCAGCTCCCCCTGGACTGTAATCCTGAGATGATTACTTTCTGCCTGACAACACACTAGAATTTCTTGGGCCTGGGGCTCAGAAGCTGTAGACAATCTAGTTGATCCTAGTGTAGATGTGTGGGTCTCTGACTGATCCAAGGAGAGTGGCCAGCCTGACACTTGCTTCCTCAGGATTACTGGTGATCCAATCTGTGTGACTTGTGATCCTCAAAAGTCCCAAGAGCTGCTCTGTGGGGTTTACTGAAGCCTGTGAAAGATGGTCCAGATTGTGCCAGTGCTTATGTGGTTCTCAGTTGCAAGCACTAAGGGGTGCCCACCTGGAGAGGTCAAGGCCTAAATAGCCTTGGCTATGCACGGGGGCTCAGATGCTAAGGGGAAGCCCATGGTGCCCCATATATTCAAAGCTTCCTGAGGCAGATATCAGACCTTCCCGTGATAGATAGTTATAGGTCGCTTTTGCATATGGTGAAGCAGAGGATTCCCTTTAGAAGGATGTGCTCTGTTGCAGCTGGCTCTGTTCACAGACTCCTCCTCTTTGGGCATGTAGAGGGGCGGGCAGAAGTTCGCCAATTGAAAGGTTAGGGAGCTGAAGAGGGGATTCACAGTTTCATACAGCCCTCAGGGCAGATGGCTAGTTGGGAAGGGGCAGTAACTTCTCTCTTTCTGATTGCGGGGACTGAGGCCCCAAGTCCCTGCTGAGTGACCTGCCCCACTCTCGCATGCTGTTAAAGGACTTTAAAATCAGCTCTTGTAAACCATGAACACAGGTGGAGAATTATTTTCTGCTGTGATTGAATTAAAGATCTTGTGCCTAACCCTCTCCTTCCCTGGCTCCACGGGTAGTGACCGGAGATAGAGATGAAACTCCCAGCATCACACAGACCCCATGGGAAATGGTCTAATATTGGGGCGATAGATTCTGGTTTTCTGGCTGTGGTGTTTGAGAACCCAACACCGTTTTTTGTTGAGCAACCTGCCCCGCCCCGCCCTAAGGGAACCTCACAATGGCGAGCCCGATGGTGACACTCACACAAACAGCTGTAAGGTTGATAATGTGAGCAATTAATTCCCAGAGGTTTATACAAGATCGTGTAAATTAAGAACAGTCAGATCCAGGAGTTTGCAGCCGGCCGGATTAGGGTATTTGATTAGGAAACTTACTCCCCTCCGGAGTAGCTCCCATTCCCCACACGGGTGTGCAGCAGATTGGGCCGGATCCACAAACTTCTCCTTTGTATTCGTTAATGGACCACGTTATTCCTTTGTAGTTAAAAAATTAGCGTGGTGTAATGTTCCTCCACACTGGGAGCTTTGTCCTACTGTGGGAATCCGAGTGCTCTCCTGCAGCGTGAGGTGATTCTCATGAGCGTTTTGGAGTCACTGTTGGGGTGGACGGCATCTTCCAAGACCTGATAGTATGAGTTTCCTAAAGAGCTTCGTGAGTGATACACATGTTGTTGGTGATCATCCTGTGGAAAATTCAGAGGTTTCCCCAAATCAAAGCCCTTATGCATATTTATATTTTATTAAAGTGTCCAATAGCCCACATAAAAGTATTGCTTTGGTCATATATGTCATAAATAGCAAAATAGTTTGAAAGCTTACATAGACATTTATCTGTTTCCATATCTATTAAGCATTTTATCCTCCTTTTTCCCAATTCTCAGGTGTTAGAGAAAGAGTTCTCTACTGTTATAGTAACTATTCATTAATTTCTCCACTTTTTTTTACTCAGTATTGGTCATTCTACAATGTTATGGTATTCCCCCAAAGCATATGCATGATAATTCAGAAAGGTAAATGATTGGGTTATAATCTCCTGATACAGATTTACTGGCAACTGAAGGCAGGTAGAGTGTGGCTGGAGAAGATGGGTCACTGGGGCATGCCTCTGTGCTATATGTTTTGTTTCTGGTTTAGAGTCTCTCTGCTTCCTAATCATGTGAGCTACTTCCCTCCACCACACTCTTCTGGCATGATGAACAGCCTCATCTTGTGCCCCTAGAAACAGAGTTTTCCTTCTGTGGACTCAAACCTCTGAAACTGTGATCCCCAAATAAACTTTTCCTCCTAAAATTGTTCTTGTTAGGTCTTTTAGTCACAGCAATGAAAAAGCTGACAAGAAACTATTACTTCCATATGCAGTAGACATAGTATTATCCTTTGAAGGACACGCGTTAGTCTTATATTAGTTTTCTCTGTATGATTGGGAATGAACTTCTCATCACTATTTGTAAATTAATCATCTTTTAATTGATTCAAATGTCTTTCCATAGGTTGTCTGAATATTCCAAAAAGTATTCCTTAATTTTATCCATTATGTATGGACCTTTTGAAAGCTCCCTTATTCTTTGAAAGCCACTGGGTGAGAGAACTCTCTCTTCTGGTGGAGGAATTCACTTCCTTGAGTGCTTTTTAAGTCCTATGTTCTAAGTTTGTCAAGAACTTCAAGCTCTTGTAGTTTCCATAGGACCCATGAAGGAGAGTCTTAGAGATGTTGGCTCATTCACAACACCACTAATACATTGATCTCCATTCGCCTATGCCCTATAGTTCTGAAGTTTGGCTCTGTGTATCCCATGATAGATAGGATCTTTTTTAAAACTTTTTGGTGGTGCAATGAAGTTTTACATAATGATAGGATTTGTTGTTACATATTCATGCACAAAACATAACAATATAATTTGGCCAATAGCCCCTCCCCAGCATTCCCCATACCCTCCTGTTCCCTGGTCACTTGCTTCTGCTGATCATCCTTTTAACTTTTAATTTATTAATTCTTTTACTCTTCCTATCTATATTGACTGTGTGGGAATTATTTAGTTTCCCAGAGGTGCAAAATATACTTCCCCTTTCCCCCTTAACCCTTCCAATTTTCCTTATCTTCTTTTCTCCCTTCTCTACTAGACTTCTTTTAGTTCTTCTATTAATTTGCATTTGAATGGCTCCTTACGAAATCTTGTCCCTCCTTTCTCCTCCTATCTTTTATTTTACTTTTATTTTACAAGTGCGAGAAAACATAGAACTTTTGAGTTTGTGTTTAGCTAATTTCACTTAACATGATATTCTCCATTTCCATCTATGCATTATGGAAAAGTCATCCAAAAAAGAAATAGTCTTCCTTGTTTATTTATTTGTAAAATAAGGGGACAGAGGAGGAATAACTCAAAAAATTCTGAGATATAAGCTGGTTAAACTATCTGTTACCTAATATGAGACTTTTTGAGAGTTAAAGGTTACTGTTAATAATTATGACATAGGAACATGGCTGTAATTGGTGAACAATTCTGCAATAGATTTCATTCTTTAATTATTATTTTAATGAAACAAATTTGTGAAAGAGTGAGATAATTTGAAACATGCACAGTGTGTAACAATCAAAACACTATTAAAATTTCCATACTATTCAGCATTTAAAATTTTTCATTAGCAAAAATTGACATGCTTATGGGGTATAGTGTGATATTTTAACACACGCATATAATACATATTGATCAACTCGTGGTAATTATTTTTTCCATCTCTTTATCATTAATTTATATGTGCAGTCTTGTCACTTCTGTTTTGTACTATTAATAAAATACACAATAAGTTATTGTGAACTCTGATGACCTCACTGTGCTGTAGAACACTAGCCTTGATTATGTCTTTCTAACACTGTTTGAGTACCCATTTTTCAAACTCCTTCTATTCACTCTCTATCGCTAATCTTTCTAACCATTAGTAATGGTTATTATACATCCCAATCAACTTCTCATCCAAATATGAGAGAAAATATTTGTCTTTCTGTGTCAGACAGATTTCACTTAACAATGTTCTTTAGTTTCATCCAGTTTGCTTCAAGTGATGGGATAACATCATTTATCAAGTCTTAATAATATTTCATTGTGTATACTATGTCTTTTCTGTAATTATTATGTGGATTTATTTGATATCTAAGCTATTAGGAATAATGCCACAAAAACCATGATCATACAGGTATCTCCTTTAGACATATACCCAGAAGTGGGATTGCTGGATTATATGGTAGATCTATTTTGCTTTTTAGTTTTCTCCTAATTAAATGACCAGCTGGTATGTCTTCACACACTTTTACACCAGCTTTAATCCATTTTCTTTTTCTTTCTTTTTTTTTTTTTTTTTAGAAAGTGAGGAACAACTTTATTGAGGTTTTCACATGGCCTTACTTGCTCCAACACTCAGTTACCGTGTACGTGGTGCTGGGGTTTGAACCCGGGTCCTCGTGCTTGCCAGGCAAGCGCTGAAACCGCTGAGCCACCACTCCAGCCCTCCATTTTCCATAGAAGAAATGTTTGTGACTCTTTCCTTGCTATAAATAGTAAGAACCTCAAGGTCAAGGACATTTTTGGTTTTACTCATCATTCTATTCCCTTAACCCAGGAAAAATGCCTGGGAGTTATGAAATAGTAGACAACGTTTGGAGTATATAAAGAAATGATTGGGGGGTCTGGAACAGTGGCTCAGTAGCAGTATCGCACTTTCCCGGCATGTGCGAGGTCCTGAGTTCAAACCCGAGCACTATATACACAGCAAAGGGTCAGAGAAACAAAGGCCAGATGAAAAACTAAAAAAAGTTGATTCTCTCTCACTCTTCCTCTTTCTTAAAAAAAAAAAAGAAAAAGGGCTGGAGTGGTGGCTCAGCGGTTACGGCGCTTGCCTGGCATGCACAAGTACACAGGTTCAAACACCAGCACCCACGTACACAGCTAGATGTTGGAGCAATGAAAGCCATGTGAAAAACTCAATAAAAATTGATTCTATCTCTTTCTATCTCACTGTCCTTCTCTCTTTAAAAAAAAAAAAAAGAAAGGAATGATTGGATAACTACATGGTTATTTGAGAAAATAAATATTTAAAGGTAGAAAATAAAAGAAAAAATATTGAGTACTATATATTGTAGATTCCTATATCACAGAAATGGCTGTGTAACAAAACATCAGTGTTTGGTATATATAGGCAGGCACTACTTCAAAGAACTACTGCAATTAATTTGCTCTAGATAGGATGTTTTTTGTTTGTTGATTTTCATAGCCAGTACTATATTTAGATGAAAAAATATAGAACTCATTATTTTAGGAATATATGATATCAGACTTCAAGTCTCTTGAAAAACTCCTTGTCCAGGAATCTTTCCAATAAATAACATATTCAGAACTGATCACAGTGCTGGGTACCCATGAATATTCAACAAATAGTGGATGAATGTTACTTTGGTGGCTAAAAATTATTAGTGATTGTTTTTTAATTAGAGAAGGACAGTGAGAGAGAGAGAGACAGAATCAATTTTTTATTGAGTTTTTCACATGACTTTCGATGCTCTGACACTTAGTTGCCTATGTGGGTGCTGGGGTTTGAACCCATGTATTTGTGCATGCTGGGCAAGTGCCGTAACTGCTGAGCCACCACTCCAGCCCCTATTAATGCTGTGTTTAGAAAAAATTGTTGGTTGGTTATTGCCTAGGAAAATATTTCTGATTTAATTTTCATTGACTAAAGAATTATTAAAATTGCATATGTGTATGTAGGTTTGTATGATCATCCTGATTTGATAACATGCATAAAATTGATGATGAAAATTAAATCATATTAAATGTTTAGCAGTTCTCTCTGGGAAATTGGATTTTAGGTGACTTCTGGGAAATTGGATTTTAGGTGAAAGATAGATTTGGATAGATGATATCTAGATAGATGGATGGATTACAGGTAGATGGTTGACAGGTATTTTTTTGTAATCACTATACTATCTATGTAAACATAACTGGAAGTAAATCAGAAGTGAATATTTCTTCATAAGATAAATAGAACCCAAATTTTGTACTTTAAATTGAAAATGATGAGGTGTAAATTTTTCTTTGGATGACTGAAGTTTAAGTAAAACCCTTTGTGATTGTTATTTATCTATGTCATTCCAAAGGTTTCAGTTTTAGTAATAGATATTGCAAAGAATTATGGATAAAAACCTTAGGAAAATTCTAGATTTATATAAACTCCTTAAATTATATGATGCACTCATTTCCTTGGGAAAATGTATGGTTAGTCATTTTAAATACATAAGTGAAGTAATAACTCAGTGTATTAAACCATAGAATGAGAATTGCACAGCAAATCAAGTGTCATTGTGAACGTATTTCAAAATTTACCAAATGTTATAAAAATACTTTTCTTATCACTTCTGGTATTGATCAATGAATAATAAAAGACATGTGTAGTCAGTAAGTAGAAGGTGTTTGGAAAAATAGAGAATTGCAATTTAAATCTAATTTTGAATTGCTGCAAATTCTGTGCGCCTAGTATGAGTTCTATTATTGAATGTTCCAAAGCTCATTTATGATATATATTTCATGAAATTTCCCTTTGGGCTACCCATTTCTAATAATATCCTACTGATATCATCCATATTGACTTTCCCTTGTCTGTAATACAAGTAGAAGGAAGTTAAATGATTATTCATGATAGAAAGGAAGACCTAGAATTAAAGTAAAATCTAAAAAAAAATCTATAATTTTTTCTATAGCTTAAGAATCTTTTTCTCAGGTTAAAATTTCTTTTTGATATGTTCCAACCAAGAGAGAATTTGTTTCATAATTAACTAACTTGGGAAAGAGTGGGATCTGAGGATTTTCATTTCCCCTATGTGCAAAGTTTCTTTTCATTTTATTCCCTTTCTAGTTATCATTCTTTTCTTTTATGTAAACCTTAAAAGCTGATATTAGGAAGTAGAACCTATTTTTTTTTTCCAGTGGAAAGTTCACTCATGCTCTGGACTCTAACAGACTCAATATATAACCAAAATAAATCAGTTAATATCCCTTAAAACATTAGACATTCTAAGAAAGATAACAAGAAAGTGGAAGGTATTATAATTCTCAAAAGTTTCAATATCAGTAAAATAAATTTTTTTTCAGGGCTGAGGACCAAACTCGTGGCCTTGCACGTGCCTAGGCAAGCGCTCTGCCACTGAGCTAAATCCCCACCCCCAAGAATAACAAATTCTAATGGACTTCAAGATACTTCCTGTACAGTTCATATCTCTTACCACATAGAATATTTCTTCTTGAAATATTAAAAGTCTAGTGATTATATAAAATATTGAAAATGTTCAAAAATTAATGTTTCACAATAAATATATTGGTACTTCCACTAGAACATTTTATGCTGCATAAATTAAGATAACATATATTAATTTAATGCCTTGAAATAACAAATTCACTTACATTAACATATTGGTATTTTTCCTAGAATTTTCACCATGTTTTTTATCAGTGCTTCTATGTATTCATCCCAAAAGTTGTGCACTCCCAACAATTCCTCCTTGACTATTCCGAATGAACCACTATGGATAAGAAATTTTAAAATGTCTAAAGACCCAATACTATTGGCTGAAACACTCAGCAACACCATTTTACTAAAGAGAATAAGGTGTAAAAAACGTAAATCTCAATGTAAAATAACTGGCAAGCAAAAGAGGTTTCTTTAAACTCTCACACTGAATTAGACAAGGAATTAGACAGCTTGAATAATCAGATTGAAAAATCTTAAATAATGTTAACCCTGGCATGCCAGTGAAGTCATTAATTACTGTATAGTAATGAAACCTCTGATACTTTGACCAAAAAAATCTATTTTTCTTTTTCTTTTTAAACTTAGTATTACAGATTGACTGCAAAGCAGGTATAAACAGTATACATCTTGTCAAAAATGCCTCTTTGTATGAGAAAAAAGCATTAGCTAGCCCATCAACTTCAAAATAGTCTCATTCTCTCTTCTGGAGAAGTCTCTTAAAAGAGAAAGATAAATGGGAAAAAAGAAAAAATATGTATTAAACCCAACAAGAGAATGCATTTTACCTTAGCAAATAAGAATAAAAACTTGAGAAATAATTGCTCTGCTTTCTTGTATAAGCTTGTGAAAAGAAATACTTGAGGAAAAGAATATATAGATTGTTTCCACCAGGAGAACATACTGATTTTTTATAAGTACTGATTCAAAAATTGTGGTTATTTTAACCAAATCTCAATTACAGTCCTATAAAGATATGCCCAGCATCATTACACCATTGTCTTCCTTAAGTATACTCATAGAGCAATAGTACTAAACAGGGGAGAGATTTGAAAATTAATATTTGCTACAAAGTGTATAGCAAATACTCTTGACTGCAGAATTTATTGTGCTAGAAAAATAAAGCTATTATTATGTCCAGAAATTTTACATAAAATTAATATATTTACCTTAATTTCACCTAATACAATGATTTTCTAATCAGTGTTGAACATTTTCTGCGTATGTGCTTATATTATATATATATACACATAAATATACATATTTGTTATTACATATTTTCTATTGTCAATCCATATCCATTCTTCTTATAGAACTTTCATTACAAGATCTGAAAAGATAAATGGTTGTAGTCCTCAGACATTATGGCAACTGCAGCTATAGATTCAAATTAGAAAGCCTTTGAAATTCTGGAAAATAAATTAAGGCACAAGCCATCTTCCTCCTGAGGTCATTAGCTATCCAGGAAGGTCAAGAGATGTGAGTTTTAGAAATGGCTCCCAGTGATTCAATGTCTAGACTTCTCCCTCAAGTCAATTGAGAGGCAGTTGAGGCACATGCTATTTGTAACCAGATATCCAGCCATCAACTTCCTGTATAGGGAGAGCAGAGGAAATAGATGTAGCAATTTTCTATTTTCTGGATTGTATCAGAGGTGTTAGTGTGAATTTTGAATCACTAATCCTTAGTAGTAATGTTATCTTTGTTTTCCCCATAATCTGTAGTATGTAATGCGTATTTATTACATCATCATGTCTCTTTGAAAAAGAAAAAAACAATTAGATTCATGAACCATTATTCTGAGTGATAATATAAATAGGGAAAGAGAAATTTTCCCAAGAGAAGCATTAAAACATTGAATAGAACCTTCTGTTACCTTCTCCTTAATTCCATAAACCCTCCTTAACACTGCATGCTCTTCCCTCTTTCCAGAGATTGTTGAATAAAAGAGAAACAGAGACATAAAGGGAAGAAAAGGTCTATCCTGTGCACGTCTATGCACATATCTATCTTAAAAGATCTAAAACCTCAGTGGAACAGGTGAAATGTGGAGAGTGAAGAGCTCACTGTTAAAGTTGAGAGTATTTCCATTGTTCAGAGACTTATAATTGAATTAATAACTAACACTTTCATTCTTTTATTTTGGAAAATCATAAAACTAATTAGTATATGAATATTTCATTTGTCCTGCATCCAAGAAAATGGAGACTAGTCTTTCCCTGATTTGATAATTGCTTAAGCCTTTGTGGATAAATTTTGTCCAAAACCCAGTCTCCAATGTCTGTATTATAAACCCTGGACCCTAATATGACCATTCATGGAGCTTTATCACTTTAGCCATCATTTTGTCCAAGTATTCAGTCAATAAAGTTTCTTCCTGAGATAGAATCTATATCTTTTTTTTCCTACTGAAATTAAAACTGTCAAACTAGTGGAGAGAAGATTGTAGAAGGAAGATAAGCAGTAATTTCTGATCTCCACACAATACAGAAAGGAGGCAGTAAAAGAAGAGCAGAATTGAGAGTTAAGTGACAAAACAAATGATCTAAGACTCAATACTACAAATCTAAGACCTGGAGAGACTTGAAAATTGATTACCAGAGTAGAAAATAAGTACAGTGTTCCCCAAGCCCAAACTCTGACCAGGGTGGAGGAAGGGGAAAGAGTAACAAAGAGGGAGAAGAAAAACACTTAAGATTACCCACTTAAAAGGCTACCATCAGGAACTGGAGAAGTCACTCAGAGGTTACAGTGCTTGCCTGGAATGTACTAGGACACAGGTTCAAACCCCAGTACCACATACACAACAAAGTGGCAAAAACAACGAAAGTCACAAGAAAAACTAAATAAAATTGATTCTCTTATGTCTCTCTCACTGTCCCTCTCAAAGGAAAGAAAAAAGGCTCTACTAGGAGGATTGCCTCAGCAATTTAGCAAGACCCTAAGAAACTTAGTGAAAACCTGTTTCAAAAAAAAAATGGGGTGAAGCTGTGGCTCAGAGGTTAAGTGCCCCGGAGTTCAATCCCTGTTATCAAGAATTTTTTTTCTTTTCAAAAGGTGGTCAAAATCTAGAACAACATGAGAATAGCAATGTTCCTGAAGCAGATCAAACAGCTGAAAAACAAATCATAAAAAAGAAAGATAAGCCTGAGTCTGAGTCATTTTGTGGGGTCCCCAGCTGATTATTTATTCCTTAAGTCATCGGTGTGTCTTTCCACTTTTAGACAGCTGCAAATTAAACCAGAGTGAAGTCCTCTCCAGTGAGATATCTTAAGAATATGGCTAGAAAGACTTTCTAGCGTGATCACTACTAGACAAAAATCACTGAAACCCTCTTCCTCTCCCCCACACTGCAAAGAGGAGTGTAGTGTAGTAGGCCTGTGAGGGAAAGTCCACCTAACCCGCTGCTCTCCTTAGCTTCCCTTAACCCCAGCAGAGTTGGAAAGCTCTACACAACCTCCATGAAATGAACCATGGAGAGACATACAGGAAGCTTTAATGCAGATTCCTAAGCAAAATAAACCATTCCAGAAACACTAAATGCTGCATGATGACAACAATGTGACATCCTATATAAGGCAAAACCATGGAGACAGTACAAGAATAAGTGTGATCATCAGGGAGGAAGGAATGAAGAGGTGAAGAGGGTTTTTAGGGCAGTGAAACTATGTTGTATAGAGCTATATTGCTAGACACATGTCCACAACAATATATTCGTCCACATGCATGGAGCATAAAACATCAAGGGCGAACCCCGACGTAAACTGTGAACTTTGGGTAATAATAATGTGTCAATGTAGGTTCACTGATGGTAGTAAAATGTGCCACTCTGCAGAGATATGTTGATGGTGGGACAGACTGTGCTTATGTGGGGGTAGGGGTGCATATCCATACCTTAAATTTGTATTTTCAGCTCATCATTTTTTACCTATAAAAACATTTTTTTAAAAAAAGAAAAAAAATGACAATACTATATACAACTACATATTGATAAAAGCTTGGAGTGTACCTTGTATTAACTCAATTGCAGTATTTCCCCCTGTTCTTTTTAGATATATTAAATAATAGGATAAACATTAATATTTTTATAAAAGCATACAGTATATCTTATTTTCATTCAGTCCCTGGAATCCTCTCACCCCCTTTCTCATTCTTTTACTTGTTTGTTATTTAATGAATAGATTTTATTCTAGTGACTCATAGATATATATTTTGATGAGATTCACTTTGATATATTTACATATGAACATAAGCCAATCGGATTCCTTCAATTAACTTTCTCTATTTCATTCTTCCTTCCTCTATTTCCTTCCTATTTGACAATTATTTTATTCTTTTCTTTATGTCAGGTGAGCTTCCAAGTACAGAGAGAAATTCAACATTCAGTTTTTTGAGACTGGTTTATTTCACTTAGCATAATATCCTCCAATTCCATATATTTGCCAGAAAAAGAAATAATATCATTCTTTTCTATGGCTGAGTAGCACTCCACTGTATGTATATGTCACATGTTCTTTGTCCATTCATTAGTTGAAGGCGACCTTGGTTCCATATCTTAGCTATAGTGACATGAGTTACCATGAACATTTATATGGCTGCATCACAGTAGTATTCTAATTTTAGGTCTTTGTACATATACCTCCAAGTGGGATAGATGCATCAAATGGTGAATCTATTTTTTGTTTGTTTGTTTTGCTTTTTTTTTAAGAAAGAGGAACAGTGAGAGAGAGAGAAAAAGAGAAAATAAATTTTATTTAATTTTTCACGTGGCTTTTGTTGCTCTGTGACTTTGCTGCATATGTGGTGCTGGGGTTTGAACTCACACTTGCACATGCCAGGCAAGCACTGTAACCACTGAGTCACCACTCCAGCCCCCAATCCTAGTTTTTTGATGAATCTCCATAGTATTCCAGTGGTTGTACCAGTTTGCAGTCCAACCAGCAAGATAACAGGATACAAAATAAATATTCACAAATCAATCACACTCTTTTATTCCAATGATGAACTTATTGAGAAAAAAATTAGGAAAACTTGATTCATAATAGCTAGAAACTTAATTAATTAACTAATTAATTAATTAGTTAAAACTTGGGATTCAATCCAGAAAAAGTGTTTGAGGAACTCTACAATGAAAACTATAAAACATTATAGAACAAAGTTGAAGAAGACCTTGGAAAATGGAAAGACATTCCATGTTCTTGGTTAGGGGAGAATTAATATTATCAAAATTGCCATGTTACCTAAATCACTATACAGATTCGATGCAATATCCATCAAAATTCCAGTAATGCTCTTCACAGAATTTGAAAAAACAGTCATGAAGTTCATTTGGAAAAATAGGAGACCCAGAATAGCTAAAGCAATCCTTAGCAACAAAAGCAAAGCTGAAGGAGTCATCGTACCAAAATTCAAATTATACTGCACAGCTAAAGTAACATAAACACCATGGTACTGTCATCAAAACAGACATGAAGACCAATGGAAAAGAAGGCACTTGGAGAACCTTGCATAATTACAGTTACTTCATATTCTCAAAAGGAGCCAAAAGCATACGTTGGATAAAAGACAGTCTCTTTAACAAATGCTGCTGGGAAAACTGATAATCTATGGGTAGTAGAATGAAATGCAATCTGTATCTCTCACTCTGCATAAAACTCAACTCAAAATGGATCAAAGGCCCAGGAATTAGACCAGAAACCCTATCTCTACTAGAAGAAAAAAGGTAGGCTCAACACTCCAATGTGTTGGCTCCAGAATTGACTTTCTAAGCAAGAAATCCAAAACTAAACAAGTAAAAGGAAATAATAAATGGGAAGACATCAGCTTAAATAGCTTCCTCACAGTAAAAAAAAGAAGAGCATGAAGAGAGATTAAGAGAGATGCTACTGATCAGGAAAACAATCATTGCCTTCTGCACCTCAAGAAAAGATATTAATATCCAGGCTATACAAAGAGCTGAAAACACACACACACACACACACACACACACACACACACACACACAAGACCCAACCAATCAACCAATAAATGGGCAAAAGAACTAAACAGACACTTTTCAAATGAAGAAATACAAATGGCCAAAAATACATGAAAAACATTCAACATCTCTACCAATTAGAGAAATGCAACTTAAAACTACACTGACAATTTCACCTCACTCAAATGTGAATGGCAATAAGCAAGAACACAGCAACAGATTTTGTCAGAGATGTAGGGAAAAGGTCACACATATCACTTTTTAAATTAATGGAGAATTGTTGTACTAATAGACACCATTGTATATTCAAGCCACTTGAATAATTTTTTCTAATGGTTTAAAGTATTAATTGGAATATATCTTTGTTTTCCTTGCTTTAGTTTATACTTTCTCTTCTTATCCATTTCATCCTCTTATATTTTCTGCTAGTAGCTTAAATACCTGCCATCCATTTCTCCTTTCTACCTTGGTGTATATTATTCTTTTCTATCTTTTATCTCTTTCTTATTCCTTGTCTTCTTTTTTTTTTACAAAATCTTTATTTTCCCCCTCTTTTGGCCCTTATTTAATGTTATAGCAATTTTAATAAATTTACTGATTCATTTTTTACCTTTTTCAGAACTTTATTACAAGTTTTTAACATTGATTTGAAGAATCGTGATGAACAATATCAAAAAAAGTCTTATTTTTCATTAAGTTAAATAGTATGAAGCTTGGCTCTGAAGTTATTCCAGTAAGTAGTGTTCAGCAGCATTTCTCAAAGTGGTGCTGATACTGGGATAAGCAGAAATCACACATTGAGATAAAGTATCAACATCTGGGTATTCACCTAACTCACGTTCTTACGAGAACGAGAAAGAAGTTTACATAGTAGACCCTTGCTTAAAAGAAATGATAACTATCCCAGTAGATGTATAAGCATACAAGCAATTTAAAAAAGAAAAGTAGAGGGTGGAGTGGTAGCTCAGCACTTACAGAGCTTGCCTTGCATGCATGAGGATATGGGTTCAAACCCTAGCACCATGTACACAATGACTGTCTGAGCAACACAAGCCAAATAAAAAAACTGAGTTAAAAAAAGATTGTATTTCTCTCTCTCTCTCTCTCACTCTCCCTCTATCTTAAAAAACAAACAATCAACAACAACAACAAAAAAAACCACACACAGAATTTAGCCAACCCAAATAGCCCATAATGCTTTAACAACTAACTCCATTGACCACACAGAAAAAGAAATATGAGAGAAAGAATCTACAAAGTTCATAGCTAAAATAAGACATCAGGAGTGAAATTAGAGAGAAATACAGGAAGTGAAAGATCACTTCAATAAAAAGTTTGAAAAAGAATCTAATGAAAACACTGAAAATGAAAGACTCACTAAAGAAATTGAAAATTCAGTGGAAAGTATTGAATGAGAATTTTCAGTGGTTAGCAATCATAAGTGATAGGCCCCATTCAGGTCTTGTTCAAATGCAGAAACCGCACCTGGAAGCTAATCTGTACAAATATTTCAGATGTAAAAGACCCTGAGACACCTGTGGGAATGCCTCCAGCCTTTGTCCCAGAAAGGCAGGAAAATATAAGTCGTTAGTGTGTAAACCTGGATGGGATCTTTAATGTCTATTTAAGTGTTTGCTCCATACTCTAGTCAGAATTATGTAAGTTCCTAAAGTAGCACACTTTTTTTTTTTTAAACCTGACCACATCCCACATGGTGGGAGTTCTCTCTCTTCTCAACTCTCTTCTTGCCTAAATAAATCCTACTGCATTTACTCTTCCCTTCCATGATTGTCCATGAATTCTGTTCTTCAAATTTGTGAGACAAGAATCCAGAAGGAAATTAGCAAAATGGGGTATCTAGTCTCATCTCAAAACTCCTGCTTCAGTATCACCAATAATTTAGACCACTTTGAAGATAGATTTTTCAGGCCTCATAGACAACATATATAATCTTGAAAGTAAAGTTGACCATAAAGAAAAAATGCTAAGAGATCAAAACCAGAAGTCTAGAATAACATTAAGAAGCCAAATTTAAGAAATGTTGGAAAAGATGAAGGCACTGACATAGAACTTAATGGGATGCATAATATTATAAATAATATTAGAGAAAATTTTTCAAACCTTAAGAATGAGATTAAAATTCAAATACAAGGCACATAGGACTCCAAATGTACAATATCACAAAACATCCATTCCAAGACACATTATAATAAAAATGACTAACATAGAGAATAAGGATAGAATTATTAAAGCTTTAAGAAAAAACAGATGGTCACATTTAGAAGTAAACCAACCTGCATTTCATCTGATTTATGAAACACCAAAAAAAGCCATGAGAGTTTGGAAAAATATATACCATTTCACAGAGAAAATGAATATCAATCAAGAATACTAACAGAAAGCAAAATTAAACTTCAGAATTGAAGATGAAATAAAAACCTTCCATGATATTCAGAAGCTAAAAGAATTCATAAGACTGCAGCGCAAAACACACTAAGTGAAATATTTCATGAAGAAGAAATGAAAATAAAAATTAAAAGCAAATGACTTACACTAGAAAAATATTCAATTAAATATCAGAATACACCAAAATGGCATGAAACAAAAAGCTTCTGCCTATAAGAATATTGAATGCAAATGCTCTAAACTCTTCAATCAAAGACAGATTGGTAGACTGGATTTGAAAACAAGACCCAAAAATGTGTATTGTTTGCAAAAGTCTCCCATTGCCTGCAAAACTATTAACAGACTAAAAGTGAAAGGATGGGAAAAGACACTACACAAATAATAATAATAAACAAGCAGGGGCAGCTATTCATATCAGCCAAAGTGAATTTCAAGCTAAAATCAGGGGAAAAATTAAAAAGTTACTTAATACTGCTGAAAGGAATCATGCAAAAACAAGGCATAACAATTGTAAATATTTATGTTCCATATAATGGTGTACCTATGTACATAAAATAAACCCTTCTCAATACTAAGAATCAAATAAACCACAATACAAAACAATAATACTGTGTGACTTTAATATACCCCTATCACCATTAGATAGATCATTCAGACATAAACTAAATAGTGTACAGAACTAAAAAATACAATTAATAATATCAGACATCAATAGAATGATTCGTGCATCAATGACTGAATGTACTTTCTTCTCAGCAGCTCATATATTACATTTTCTAAAATAGATCATGTTTTAGTTCACAAAGCAAGTATTAGCCAATACAAAAAATAGAGTTAATACCTTGCATTCTGTCAGATCATGATGGAATAAAATTAGAAATCAATGATAACATGAAAAACAGAAACCACTTTAACACCTTAAGATTATATAATACACTTTTTGATGATGAATGAATAGTAGAAGAAATCAGGGAGAAATTTTAAAAAAATATTAGAAGTAAGTGAGCATAGAGATAGCAATAAAACTGATATATAGTAAAGGTAGTTCCAAGAGGAAAGTTCATACATTGAGTACATACATCAAAAGAATATAAGGATATCAAATAAATAATCTTATATTATGTGTTGGGTTCTTAGGAAAAGAACAAACCAGCACCAAATCAATAGAAGACAGAACCAAAAATCAATGAAATTGAAAATAAAAAGAATACAAAATATCAACAAAAACAACAAAAAATTGTTTTCTTAAAGGGATAAGCAAAAATGGTAAAACCTTAGCCAACTAACCAAAAGAAAGAGAGAAAACCCTCAATTTAACAAAACCAGAACTGAAAAAGTAAATATCACCACAGACACTATTGAAATCAGACAATCATCAGAAAATATTTTGAAAATTTATACTTCTGGAAGCTAGAAAATCCTGATGATATAGACAAATTCCAAGAGACATATGACCTACCGACATTGAACCATGAGGATATAGAAAATGTAAACTGATCAATAAAAAGTAATTAAATTGATGCAGCTGTCAAAAGCATTCCAACAAAGAAAAGTCAAGGACTGGCTAAATTCTCAGTCAAGTTCCATTAGATCTTTAAAGAAGAACTAATATCAATCTTTCTCAAATTGCTTTTATGAAATAAAAAGGTAAGAGAAAGTGTCAAAGTCATTCTACAAAGCCAGTATCACCCTGATATACAAATCAGACAAAGATGTATCAAGGAAAGAAAACTTCAGGCCAATTCCTTAATGAATATACAAGCAAAAAAATTATTAAAATATTGGCAACCTGCATACAAAATCACGTTGAAGAGATAGTGCATCATGATCAAGTGGGTTTCATCCCATTGACAGAAGTTTGGTTCAACAAACAAAAATGAAAAAGTGTAAACCACCACATAAATATATTTAAGAACAAGAATTATGTAAACATTTACATAGATATAGAAAAAGTATTTGACAAGGTACAATGCCAATTAATATTGAAAACACTACAAAAACTGGGGATAGAAGGAATATATCACAGTAATATGACAAAGCCAAGGCCAACATTGTGTTGAATGGAAAAAAACCTGAAAATAATTCCTCTAATAACAAGAAAAAGTGAAGAATGTCTTCTCTCACTCCTATTCAACATAGGCCTTGAAACTCTAGCCAAAGCAATCAGGTATGAGAAGTAAATTAAAATGGTACAAATAAGAAAGGAATTGTTTTTATTATCTTGGTTTGCTGACAACATGATCTTATATTTAGAAGATCCAAAAAAAACTCTACCAGAAGAATTCTAGAGATGATAAATGAATTCAGTAAGGTAGCAAAATACAAGATCAACACTCATAAGTCAATTGCCTTGCCATACTACAATAATTAAACATTTGAATAAAATGAGGAAAAATATGCCATTTGTAATAACCTTAAAATATGTGTGGAATCAATCTAACAAAAGAGGCAAAGGATCTTTACAATGAAAATTATACACTGTTAAAAAAAAAAGAATCGAAGAAGACCTTTGAAAATGGAAATACCTTCCATGTTCCTGGATAGGCAGAATCAATATTTGGCCATTTTGAAGTACTAAAATTGCTATACAGATTCAACACAATCCCCATCAAAATACAATGATATTCTTCACAGATTTAGAAAGAAACAGTGCCAGAATTCTTTTGGAGAAATATTAGACCCAGAATAACCAAAGTAATGCTTAGTAAGAAGAGCAAATCAGGAGTAATCACAATACCAGACCTCAGATTATTCTATAGAGCTATAGCAACCAAAACAGCATTGTACTGGCACCAAAACAGACCTGAAAACTAATAGAATAGAATAAAAGACACATCAACAAACCCACATGAAAACAAGTATTTGATACTACATGAATGTGTCAAACATATATTGGAGAAAATATAATCTTTTAACAAATCAAGCCCAGAAAACTGGAAATTTATATGTAGAAGAATGGAACTAGACTGCATCTCTCACCATTCACATAAGTCAACTCAAAATGTTTCCAAAATATAAGAAATAAACCAGAAACCCTGCACCTGTTGGTAGACAATGTAGGCCCAAAACTACAAAATATCAGCACAGGAAATAACTTCATTAATAAGACTCTTAAAAGGAAATAAAATAAAATAAATCAATTAATGGAATGTCATAAAATTAAAAAGC
Source organism: Aplodontia rufa (assembly GCA_004027875.1). Classification (NCBI taxonomy): domain Eukaryota; kingdom Metazoa; phylum Chordata; class Mammalia; order Rodentia; family Aplodontiidae; genus Aplodontia; species Aplodontia rufa. The sequence continues at coordinate 9,378 of PVKS010023597.1, read as the reverse complement.
TTTTGTGCAGCAAAGTGAACAATTAAGAACACAAACAGAAAGCCTAGGGATTGGGAGAAGATCTTTGTCACCTGTTCCTCAGATAGAGCATTAATGTTCAGAATATAGAAAGAGTTTAAAAAGGTTAACAGCAGACTTGGAAGAGGGTTGAAGGTCTGCACATAGAATCACTCCATGAAGTGGGACACCAACAGCAGAAGTGTCTTTGTGCAAGGGGAGAGAAGGGTAAATTTCGTTGAAGCTCATTAATAGTCAAACAAGGAAAACTAGACTCAGAAGCTTGAATACATTAAGCAAGGAGCAAAAACCACACAGGAGCCAAGCAGCTCCAGCTGCAAGGACAACCACATGACAGTAGTGCTGCTGGTTCAGCTCCCTATCTAACCCCGAAACCAGGGTCTACATTAGTGCACCTAAAACAGGTGTGTTTCCAAACTGACTGTGAAGAGTCAGGGAGTTCACCATCTTGTGAAGGATAATAATCCAGGCAACTGCTCCAGGAGCCACATGTTCAAGGTGCTGACTGCCCCGGGAGCAGTGTGTTCTGGGCCAGTGACTGCCTCAGGCCCTAAGAATTCAGGGTAGCAATGGCCCCAGTAACTGTGAGTCCTGGAATGGTAATAGACTCAGAGCCTACAACTTTGGAGTGACATCTCCTCCAGAAGCCATGAGTTCAGGGTAGCCACTGATACAGGACCTGTGAGTTCCCCTCATGGCTGCCCCAGGATCCACAAGATTCTCAGCAACTGCTGTTGCCCTACCTGAAACGGGACAGAATTCTGTGCAGGAGGACACAAAAGTCCCCAGTGTCTCAATCCAGAAAACCAACATGTTGTATTCCCAGGAAGCAGTGGAGTTAAAGGAGTGCATCCCTTCCACACTGACAAGAATACAGGGAAGATTTCTGGGAATCTGAATTACTGCAGAGAGCAAAAAAAGCCAGGCTCTTCAGCAAGCTTAATCTAGAAGTGCCTCCATTCAAGAGCTAGATATGATCATCTACCTGATTCATGTATTTTTGACTACCTCAGTGGAAAGAATTCATAATCCTCCCAACTTTCCACTGAGACAATGATGTGTTGTTGTTTTCCTACTTGTTTGTTTTATGTTTCTTTTGCTATGTTTTCTTTGTTATGGATTTATTTTTTATTTAATTTTATTTTTATTTTATTTATTTTCAGACCAACTCATTTTGATTTTGTGCTATACAGCTTCTATTAGTGTGTTTTTCTGATCTCCTCTTCTTCTCTTTGGTCCAGCAACAGCTAAACTCTCTTTCTTTCTCACACTCCCCTATCATTATTACCTCAATCTCTTCCTCTCTTTTTCATTTTTAAATAGTGACAGTGAGAGAGAGAGGCCAACAGAGAAAATCAATTTTTACTTAATTTTTCATGTTGCTTTCATTGCTCTGACACTTAGCTGTGTACATGGTGCTAGGGTTTGAACCTGCATACATATGCATGCTGGGCAAGTGCCATAACCACTGAGCCAACACTCTTCCCCCCTTTTTTAATTTTAGTATAATATCCCTCATCATCTCTACTCGTGCTACTCTCAGTCCAAGATCAGAAGTTCCTCTCTGTCTTCCTATCACAATTTCCTTGCTCTCAAAACTATTTTTCCTTATCAAAGGAGGTACCAGAATCTTAGGTGAATGATAAACTTGATAATGGTTGTTTGCTTTTAAACCAATTATAGTTTGATGGTTAATAATGTTCACACTGAAGATATTTGTTAATACTTCTACTTTTCTTATAGGTGGTAATTAACATGTAATAGTTATAGAAAGAACAAAGAAACCAGTTTAATGCTGTTTATTGTAATCATTAATTATAAATATTGATTATTTTTCTGCACCTCTTGAGGTATTGAAATCATAAAGGTCAATAATAATTCACAGGTTGGGAAGGCAGCTGAGGAACTATCCAAATTGTACCCTAACCCAAATGAGGGAATAGACAAAATCCCACAATCCATCCACAAAGTCCCAAACTGAAATAACCAGACAGCGAGTTTAGGCCCCACAACCAGGCACAAAAATGAGGGAAAAGACAAACAATTATCCTCAAATCTACAACTATCAAGCCAAGAAACCCATGGGTAGGGACCTGGATGAAAAATCTAGAATAAAGTAACAATAATCTGATTATTAAAAATGATCAAAAAATTCAAGGAAAATTTAAGGAAGGGAAATAAGAGGAATTACGGGAGCTGAAATACCATTTTAATAAAGAATTAGATATTCTGAAAAGAGGCATAGCAGAGCTCTTAGAATTGGAAAGCAAATTTAAGTCAACCAAATTTAAGCTCAATGAAAGATATTAATAGCAAATTAAACTCAGTGGAAAATAGAAGTACAAGTCTCAAAGAAAGAACACACACAAGAAAAAGACAGTCTGAGACATCATCAATGCACAGAAGACAGACAAGAAAAAAAATAACTTACTGATCATGATAAGAATTTCCATGAAGTATGGGATGAAATCATAATAAATAACATGAGAGTAATTGGGATAGAGGACAACATTGAAAAAGACATGAAAGCTATTTTTAAAAAAAACTTCTCAGTGAGAAAAAGAAAACTTCCCCCATATAAGAATTGTACCAGATATACACATTCAGGATGCATATAAGACACAAAGTAAACCTAACCAAATGACACCAAGACACAATAACTCACCAAGACACATCATATTCAAAATGAATAACACAGAAAACAAGGAAAGAATATTAAAAACTGTAGGAGACAAACACCAAATCACATTCAGAGGAAAACCAATAAGGATTATGTAGGATTTCTCAATTGAAACCATAAAGATGAGAAGAGGATGGAACACGCTTCTAACATTTCTGGAAAAATACCCAAGAGTGGTATAGTTGGATCAAACAGTGGCTCCATTCCTTAGTTTTGAGGACTCTCCACACTTGTTTCCAGAGTGGCTGTACCAGTCTGCAATCCCACCAACAGTGTATTAGTGTTCCTTTCTCTCCACAGCTTCTCCAGCATATGTTATTGTTAATATTCTTCATGTTAATCAAGCTGAGTGGAGTGTGTTGCAATCTCAGTGAAGTTTTAATTTGCATTTTTCTATTCTAGTGATGTAGAACACTTTCTCATATGTTTATTTGCTTTTTCAACTTCCTACGCTGAGACGTTTCTCTTTAGTTCCTTAGCCCATTTATTGATTGTGCTTCTACATCTATAAGACCAAAAAAAAAAAACCCTCTAGCAAAATGGCACGATACAAGATATACACCCATACATCTATAGCTTTAATATACTTAAAGAGCAATTCAGTTGAAGAAGAAATCAGGAAATCTGCCCCATTCACAATAACTTCAAATGAATAAAATACTGGGGAATTAATCTAACCAAGGAAATAAAAGACATCTACAACAAAACTATAGAATTTTGAAGAAATAAAGTGAAGAAGACCTGAGAAGATGGAGATACATCCCATATTCTTTATTGGGCAGGTTCAAAATAAATAAAATGGCCATTCTGCTGAAATCCTTGTACAGATTCAATGCAATCTCCATAAAGATACCAATATCTTCACAGATATAGAAAAATAAATCCTTAAATGTACTTGGAACAATAGGAAACCCAGAATAGTCAAAGCAGTACTAAGCCAAAAATACAAAACAGGAGGTATCGCAATATCAGACCTGAAATTATACTATAGAGCTCTAGTAAGAAAAACAACATGGTATTGATATCAATATCAAGACCAATAGAATAGAATAGAAGACATTGAGACAACTCTACAAGTCTTTAATCATTTGATATTCAATAATGAAGGCAAAAATATAGCTTGGAGGAAAGATAGCCTATTCATCAAATGGTGCTGAACAAACTGGATGGCCATAGGCAGACATCTGAAACCAGATCTTTGTCTCTCACCCTGCACAAAAATAAAATCTAAATGGATAAAAGAGCTAGCAACTATATAATTATTAGATGAAAAAATGCCAACACCACCATATTGGTGTTGGCATCTTTTTCTTTAAGACTCCCATAGCCAATAATTAAAACCAAAAATAGTGAGTGGATCCCAATAAATTGAAAGGCTTCTCTACAGCTAAGGAATTAGTCAAGAATAATATCAAGAGAGAACACAGAGAATGGGAGAAAAACATGGCCTGCTACCTGTCTGACAGGGGCTCATATCCAGAATATACAAATAACTCAAAAAACTTAACTCCAAAATCAAATACTCCAATCAATAAATGGGCTACAGAACTAAACAGAAAATTCTTAACAGAAAAAGTTTAAAAAGCCAATAAACTTAAGAGAAAATGCTCTGTATCACTCACAATCAGAGAAATGCGAATAAGATGAAGAATATGAATAGTAACAGATGATGGAGGGGCTGTAGAGAGAAATGAACATTAACACACTGTTGGCGAGATTTCAGACTGGTATAGCCACTCTGGAAAGCAATGTGGAGACTCCTCAAAAACTTTGGAAAGGAATGACCATTCAACTCAGTTATCCCTCTCCTGGGTATTTTTCCAGAAGTGCTAGAATCAACTTATTATGGAGACTCAGAAGTATTCATGTTGAAGCAGCTCAATTTACAATAGCTAAATTATGGAAACAATCTAGATACCCTTCACTGGATGAATGAATTAAAAAACTGTGAGATTATATATACGTATACATGCATATACATCAGAGCTTTACTAAGCTATTAGAAAGGATGGCATCATATGTTTTGCAGGTAAATGGATGGAAATGGAAAAAAAAAATCTCACTGAGTGAGAAAAGCCAAACACAGAGACTTAAAGGTTAAATGTTTTCTCTCATGTGTGGAAGCTAGAATAAAGCCTAAGACTGCATGAAAGATAGTCAAGTTTATTCAATAAACCTGCCAAATTTGAAGTAGCACACAAGCTGAAGGAACTATAGCTATGAAAGTGGGGGGATGGGGAGGAGAAACAGAGGAAGGATAAGGATTGAAATATGGGAATGATTAACACTGTAGAGTGTGCTTGACTCCCATGACAAGACAGAATATACTCAGGCAGGCATATAAAACAAGCAATTTCAATAATTAAAATATATTTTTATGGACATTTAAAAAAGGTTAACATATACACACAAAAAACCCTCAATAAGTGGGCAAAAGAACTCAGCAGACACTTCTACACTTCTCAAAACAAGAAATACAAATGGTCAACATATATATGAGAAAAAGTTCAACATCTCTAGCAGTCAGGTTAATGCAAATGAAAACTATATTGAGATTGCATCTCATTCTAGTCAGAATGACAATTATCAAGAATACAAAAAATAGTACATTTATGCAAGTAAATAAGGAAAAGGATGAACTCATATATTGTCGGTGGGACTACAAATGAGTGAAATCACTCTGGAAAGTTATATAGATATTCCTCAAAATTTCAGGAATTAAATCACCATATGATCCAGCTATACCACTGCTTCGTATACATCCAAACATCTAAAATCAGCATACTACTGTGATGAAGCCACATCAATCACATCAATGTTTATAGCAGTACAATACAGAATATCCAAGCTATGGAAACAATCTAGGTGTCCTTCAACAGATGAATGGTAAAAGTGGTATATATATATATATATATACATACACATATATATGTATATATATATATCACTATATATATATACACACACACACACATACACACATACACACACACACACACATAATATAATATTAGCCATAATGAAAAATGAAATTGTGGCTTATGCTGGTAAATGATGAAACTGGAGACTCTTATTTTAAGTGAAATAAGACAGTCCCAGAAATTGAAGTAGCACATGTTTTCATTGATATGTGGAAACTAATCCAAAATAAGGGGTGGGTGGAGAAAGAGAAAGAGAGAAAGAAAAAAAAATGGAGAGAAAATTTCATCAAAATAGAGGAAAGATAAGTGGAATACCTGAAAGTGATTTAAGAGGCTAAAGGTAGGAGAGGAAAAGGGAAAAACAGTGGAATGAATCTGACAGAATTTCTGTATGAACAACCATGAATAAAGAATAGTGAATCCCAACATCAAGTATATCCACAAGACACTAATTAAAAAAAAAACTATAAATAAAATGCAGGAGTATCGGTAGAGTAGAGAGAGGGAGCATGTGGTGGGAGCAAGGGGAGGGAGATGGGGGAACATGTTGGAGACTGAATTAGAGCAAATTTTATTTAATACTTAATGATTATGTTAAAATGTATCATTATATGCAGTATCCAAAAGATTAAAAAAAAAAAGAAAAATATGTTGGGAAGGGGATTATGTCTGTATTCAAGTCATAGAGGAATTTAAAGGTTCAATGCATATACACAGTAGAAGTAACTTTGAATTTCAGGTTAGTTTTCTTTAAATGCTTCACTACTTCCAAAAATCATTTCCCAAATATTTTTGCAATTTCCTCCTGGTCTACCCATTGAAATCTTAGTACAAGCCCTAAGTATCTGTCTGGGTGTTACCTCTTTGGGCTCTATGTTTTATCTGTGGAGAGTTTTATGTTCTTTATTCACCAATCTTTTCTTTTTCTTTTTTTTATATTTATTTATTTATTTTTATTAGAAGAACATAGAAATACAGTTGAGGGGGAAACATTATCAAAACATTATCAATCAATGGATATAAACTTTGTTATTGAGGAGAAAAGCCAGATCGTAGATAACCACCTTGGATTTTACCTTTTGCAGTTTCCCCCATTATTCACCAATCTTGATAAATGGAATGATTAAACTTGCTTATCACCTAGTCATCCAATTTGTCTCCAACCAAGCTAAAGTGCCTCCTCTTATTAGAATATAAATATTAATTATACTAACACACTTAATTTAATCAGTGGTCACTTAGGGGCTCAGAACAACTTCTGACCCTTGTCAGGGCAGTCAGTAGACAGCAATGTTGCCCTACAGGATAAACACCTGTGATAAACATGAAAAGACTTTTGCAGTGAGCAAATCAACACAAATAATTAAGCTATGACTTGTATCAGTAAGACTGACTTAGCTAGCTTATCCAGTGACCATCTGTATCCTCTCATCAATTCCAAATACACAAACAAAATAAGCTGCTAGGCTGTTTAATGAAGTTGAATAAAGCAGGAGATAATAGCCTTCTCAAAAAAAAAAAAAAAAAGAAAAGAGAAAAAAAAAAGTAGAATAGGTCAAGGTCAAGAATAGAGCATGATTCAAAGCTACTAGATACTTCTTAATTATCACTGATCCACTCATCAAACACACTCAATGAGTGTCATTGACAGTTACAAATCTAGCTTATGATATAATACAGTACACATACCTTAATTTTTTAATGATATATTAATAATGACAATGGTAGGAATCATCTTGTTGAAATACAGATAAATCATATCTGCTATAATTACGATTAATTTTGTATTTAGAGACACTTTGTGGACAGGAAGGAGCTGTGAAAAATATGAATTGATCTGGATTTAGTGAATTGTGATATAACTCAATAAGCATTACATTATTTTCTAAGAATCAATATGAAAATGCTTTAGTTCACAAAGAAAAACTATCAGTTCTATTAACAGTTTGAGTTACTTTGTGTACACTTTCTTTATCCATGTAGAGATTAATTATGACCATGATTCTTGCCATGTCAAGATGAACAGTATCAAAAAGACAACAACAGAAGTCATCTTGAAAACATTGTTGGAACCCCCAGCAGGTGACTAAGATAACTTGAGGACCCTGTGCCCAGATCCCACCCACTCAATCACAGGCCTCTAGCAGCCATGCAAGACACTTGCAAGCTCTCTGTTCCAGGATCCTGTCTGATGCCGTCCAGGCTACTGCCCTGGCGGGTGCACAGGACACCCGTGGAGACCTTGTGTCAGGAGCCTGCCCTTCTATCACATGGGCCCAGGACTGTGGCCCTGACCCTACCAGGTGCATAAGACAAACTGAGGACCCCACACCTGGACCTGGCCCAGCTATCATGCATACCATCCAAGTCCAGTTATATTGGACTCTTCCAACCATCAATGATCCAAGGCCCCAGGGCAGTGTGAAGACAGGCCCATTCTGGTCTGTGCCACAACTCTGGGACCCAAGGACAATGCTAAGCATCCCCACTGCTGAGTTTCAACAACCAAGCGGGATGTCCCACAAAGCCACCAGGTTCCAGATCTAAGTCCTAATACCTAGATCCAAAAGATGCAGCAATATGAGACTTTCAGCAGAAACAATTTTCTGGAAGAAGATTGTCATCCAAGAGGCAATGTCTGACCTCATCCTTTGACCTAGAAGGAAGAAGCACCTGCAGGCCTGCCTTGCTTACACATAGGGAACTTCAATTCAAAGTTCCAGAAGAAGATTTTCAAAGATGAGGAATCAAACTAGAAAAGGTTCACCTCAAACCCACAACTCTGTTATTAAGGATCCCATGGACAGGGAGTGGAATTAAAACCTAGAAAAAAAATTATCATAATCTGATTACTAATAGGAACACTGAACTAAAGGAAGATATAATGAAGGGACTAAGTGAGAAAACTCAAGAGACGAGAAACTCTATTATGAAAGAAAGTGATGTAATGAAAAAGAAGTAATGGAACTAAAATCTGCAGTCAATCACATCAGAGGAATGATGGAAGAATTTAATAATAGTCTAACTTCTGTAGAAAATAAGACCTCACTTTTTTTTCCCACATTTATTAAAGTATATAGTGATACAGGATACAGATGAGGGGGAAACATTGTCAAAACAGTAGCAATCAATGTGTATAAACTTTGTTAACCAGGGGTGATGCCAATGCATAGATAAACTACTATGGGTTTCATCTATTGCAGTTTCCCCCAGAAGAACTCATGTGTTAAATGGGTATCTAGTGTAGGAATAACATCAGCTTCTGGGATGGTTCCCCCATCTTCCCCATCACCAGACTCCTATGAGTTCTTCATATACACTCCCCCCTCCCCTTCCCTACACCTCCAAGTTACCTAGGGAGCTTTCCCCCTGTTGCACTGAAAGTCATTCAATTTGAGGTTTTGTTAGGTCAGCCGTCTGTCCTACTGCTTCAACATAAATTCTTGTATCAACAGATGAGAGAAACCATTCGGCCCTTAAGTCTCTGAGCTTGGGAGACTTTACTAAGCATAATTCTGTCCATCTCCATCCATTTGATTTTGAAAGCTATAATATCGTCCTCTCTGATGGCCAAGTAGTATTCCATAGTATATATGAACCAAAGCTTTTGTATCCACTCATCAAGTGAGGGGCATCTGGGTTGGTTCCATAATCTAGCTATAGTAAATTGAGCTGCTATAAACATTGATGAAGCCACATCGCTATAATACTCTGATTCTAAATCTTTTGGGAAAATTCCCAGGAGTGGGATAGCTGGGT